>WNWK01005046.1:72500-128034 GCA_009830355.1 Cherax destructor | reverse complement strand
CCACCCTGCAAATCCCCAAAAAGGGGGAATCACAATCTACCCTTTGGGAAAAGAATGGCAAAGTTTTTTACATGGGCTTATCCTGGGTGTCAGTATGGCTGATACCTTCATCCATCACATTTTTGGGGGCAACGGGAGGTGCCGCAATTCAGAAAAAAGAACATCACAAGCAAGTACGGGGAAAAAAAGCCATCACATCAATACCCAGTTTGTTCCAGGAGGATCGGGAGCCATCGGATAAAAAGGGGAAAAAGAATAAACCGCCCCCAAAAAAAAAAAAAAAAAAAAAGGATTCCAGACTCATCGACTAAACTAGGGACCCAAATGTGGGCACTTTCATGACCCATTTTTTCCCCAGTGTTGCCACCCGGCCTGGGTACTACTTTTATTCTTGGAAAGAACGTTCCACCAAATGAATCTCTGGGACCCCCTACTCATTTCTGCAACATATGAAACTAGGGGGTTTGATAGCAACACAAAAAGCCTAGAGATATCATTCAACTCCTGGGGTTTGTTTTTTTTGCAATAGGTAAAACTTGCGATTTTAAATTAAATAGTAACGCTCATCTTTCTAAAAGGACAAGCGAAAATTTGTGTATCAAAATTTTCCCCGCACAAATCATTTTTAAACCCTAACGAGAAAAATATATTTCATTGTGTTTGTTTATTATTAAATTATTGTTAACGTATCTAAAATTTTTTAGTTGGATAAGGCTAAATTAAATTGCCTTGTTGTAATAAGCTTAGGTAAGTTTTCAAGATTCTTTTCTTGAAAAATTCAAAATTTTTTAATTAACATTAATGAAAAAATATATCTTCAAACGTAAAAAAAAATTTTTTTAGAAAGGATTTAATTTTAGATGGAAATTTTTTTCCTTTATTTTTTAATTTAAAATTTTAAAATTATTAAAAATATATATATATATATATATATATATATATATATATATAATATATATAAAAGAAAGGTTGGTAGACAGCAACCACTCGGGGAGGTACTACCATCCTCCCAGGTGACTTGAAACGAAACCTAAAAACTTTTTAAATGATGGTGGGAATTCTGGTTTTTTTTTTCCCTTCTCTTTAAACATGCAAGATTTAAAAGGTACGTCTTGCTACTTTACTTACCCCCACCCCCCTTTCCCCAAACATGTCCCGTTTTTGTATACACACTCATCTGAGTTTTCTTTGATTTTATCTTAATATTCTTGTTCTTTTGTTTTTTCCCTTTCTTATCCAGGGGAAGTGGAAAAAGAATCTTTCCTCCGTAAGCCATGCGTTTGAAAAATCAACTAAAATGCCGGGAAAAAGGGTAGAAACCCCCCTTTTTCCCGTATAGCTTACAAAAAAAAAAGAAAAAAAAACGTCAAAATGGGATGTTTGAATGTGCGTGGATGGGGAATGATAAAAAAGAGATGATTGAGATTTATGAATAAAAAGGGGTGGATGTCCTGGTTTTAAGTGAGAAAAAGTTTTAAAAGGGGAGGGAGTTTCAGTGGGGGGAAAATAAAGGGGAAATTTGATCCGGGGGGTTTCAAAAGAGTTAGAGCTAAAAAAGGGAGTGGCAATAATGTTGAATAATCAGTTATGGCAGGTAAAAAGGAATATAAATGTATAAATTCAAGGTTATGGAGTAAAATAAAGGTTGGATGTGAAAAGTGGGTTATAGTAAGTGTTTATGCACCGGGAGAAGAGAAAAGGGGTGTAGAAGAGAGAGAGATTTTGGGAAATGTTGAGTGAGTGTGTGGTGAGTTTTGAACCAGGTGAGAGAGTAATTGTGGTTGGGGATCTTAATGCTAAAGTGGGTAAAAATGTTGTGGATGGAGTAGTAGGTAAATTTGGGGTGCCAGGGGTAAATGTAAATGGGGGCCATTAATTGAGCTATTTTAGAAAGAGGTTTGGTAATAAGTAATACATATTTTATGAAAAAGAGGATAAATAAATATACAAGGTATGATATAGCACGTAAGGAAAGTAGTTTGTTGGATTAGATTATGTATTGGTGGATAAAAGGTTGATGGTAGGCTTCAGGATGTACATGTTTATAGGGGGGGCAACGGATATATCAGATCATTATTTGGTTGTAGCTACAGTTAGAGTAAAAGGTAGATGGGACAAAAAGAAAATGGCAACAGCAAGTAAGAGAGAGGTAAAAGTGTATAAACTAAGGGAGGAGGAATTAGGTGAGATATAAGCAACTACTGGCAGAAAGGTGGGCTAGTCAAGTAGGAGTAGGGGGGGGTTGAAGAGAGTTGGGATAGTTTTAAAAATGCAGTATTAGAATGTGGGGCAGACGTTTGTGGTTATAGGAGGGTGGGTGCAGGAGGAAGAGGAGGAGTGGTGGAATGAAGAAGTAAAGGGTGTGATAAAGGAAAAAAGGTAGCTTATGAGAGGTTTTTACAAAACAGAAGTGTTAGTAGAAGAGCAGAGTATATGGAGAGTAAAGAAAGGTGAAGAGAGTGGTGAGAGAGTGCAAAAGAAGAGCGGATGAAAGAACGGGAGAGGCTCTGTCAAGAAATTTTGCTGAAAACAAGAAAAAAATTTTGGAGTGAGATAAACAAGGTAAGAAAGCCTGGGGAACGAATGGATTTGTCAGTTAAAAACAGAGTAGGGAGTTAGTAGATGGGGAGCTGGAGGTATTGGGTAGATGGCGGGAATATTTTGAGGAACTTTTAAATGTCGCTGAAAAGAGGGAGGCGATAATTTCATGTACTGGCCAGGGAGGTACAACATCGTTTGGGAGTGAAGAAGAGCAGGATGTGAGTGTGGGGGGATGTGCGTGAGGCATTACGTAGAATGAAAGGGGGTAAAGCAGCTGGAATTGACGGAATCATGACAGAAATGTTAAAAGCAGGGATATAGTGCTGGAGTGGTTTGGATTTTTGTTAAATAAATGTATGAAAGAGGGAAGGTACCTAGGGATTGGCAGGAGCATGTATAGTTCCTTTATATAAAGGGAAGGGGGGATAAAAGAGAGTGAAAAAATTATAGGGAATAAGTTTACTGAGTATACCAGGTAAAGTGTATGGCAGGGTTATTATTGAAAGAATTAGAGGTAAGACAGAGAGTAGGATTGCAGATGAGCAAGGAGGCTTTAGAGTGGGTAGGGGATGTGTAGATCAAGTGTTTACAGTGAAGCATATATGTGAACAGTATTTAGATAAAGGTAGAGAAGTTTTTATTGCATTTATGGATTTAGAAAAGACATATGATAGAGTGGATAGGGGGCAATGTGGCAAATGTTGCAAGTGTATGGAATAGGTAGTAAGTTACTGAAGGCTGTAAAAGAAGTTTTTATGAGGATAGTGAGGCGCAGGTTAGGGTGTGTAGGAGAGGGAGATTATTTCCCCGGTAAAAGTAGGTCTTAGACAGGGATGTGTAATGTCACCATGGTTGTTTAATATATTTATAGATGGGGTTGTAAAAGAAGTAAATGCTAGGGTGTTGGGGAGAGGGGTGGGATTAAATTATGGATAATTAAATGCAAAATGGGAGTTGACACAGTTACTTTTTGCTGATGATACTGTGCTTATGGGAGATTCTAAAGAAAATCTGCAAAGGTTAGTGGACGAGTTTGGGAGAGGTAAAGGTAGAAAGTTAAAAAATGAACATATATAAGAGTAAGGTGATGAGGGTATCAAACGATTTAAATAAAGAAAAATTGGATATCACATTGGGAGAGAGGGATTATGGAAGAAGTAAATGTTTTCAGATATTTGGGAGTTGAGTGTCAGCGGATGGGTTTTTTGAAGGATGAGGTTAACCATAGAATTGATGAAGGAAAAAGGTGAGGGTGCATTGAGGTATCTGTGGAGACAAAAACGTTATCCATGGAGGCAAAGAAGGGAATGTACGAAAGTATAGTGGTACCAACACTCTTATATGGGTGTGAAGCATGGGTTGCAAATGCTGCAGCGAGGAGGAGGCTGGAGGCAGTGGAGATGTCCTGTCTAAGGGCAATGTGTGGTGTAAATATTATGCAGAAAATTCGGAATGTGGAAATTAGGAGAAGGTGTGGAGTTACTAAAAGTATTTGTCAGGGGGGCTGAAGAGGGGTTGTTGAGGTGGTTTGGTCATTTAGAGAGAATGGATCAAAGTAGAATGACTTGGAAGCGTATAAATCTGTAGGGGAAGGATGGCGGGGGAGGGGTCGTCCTAGAAAAGGTTGGAGGGGAAGGGGTAAAGGAGGTTTTGTGGGCGAGGGGGTTGGACTTCCAGCAAGCATGTGTGAGCGTGTTAGATAGGACTGAATGGAGACGAATGGTTTTGGGACATGACGATCTGTTGGAGTGGAGCAGGGTAACATTGTGTGAAGGGGATTCAGGGGAAAACCCGTTAATTGATTTAGTTGGACTTGAGTCCTGAAATGGGAAGCAATGCCTGCACTTTAAAGGAGGGGTCTGAGATAGTGACTGCGGGGAGGGGCTTTTTCAGCTGTCGTATCGAGCTCCTCTGCAAAGACAGTGATTATGTATGAGTGTGGTGAAAGTGTTGAATGATGATGAAAGTTTTTCTTTTGGTGATTTTCTTTTCTTTTTGGGTCACCCTTCCTCTGGGAGACGGCCGACTTGTTGAAAAAAAAAAAAAAAATATATATATATATAATATATATATATATATATATATATATATATATATATATATATATATATATATATATATATATATATATATATACATATATATATATATACGAATTTCACAATAATACAAATTGGAATTGAACTTCCTGGAAAATTTATATAATTCTTCCATTATCTTTCTAGAGTGTAGAATCTGGTATGTTTCACGAGGTGAGCAATGCTGAGTCTAAGGGACGCATTAAGTATAAACTACTGTCAGAGTTTATACAGTCGACCGACACACTAGTCAGTAGAGGCGACCATGTCCTCATTGATTTGGAGATCATTGTTAATATGATCATCGGAGAGCTCTTCAGTAAAACGGGTACGAACGTTTCCACTAAGGAATTTTTATTGAGTTACTGAATTTCGGAATAGGTACATTGACGTAAAAATGTATACCAACAACAAACATTTACGTAAAGGACATTAATAATTAAATACACGGTGATTTTTTAATAATTACTATGCATAAGTACCTTATAGATTTTCTTCCAATTTCTCAACAGGACGTTGTGACTTTTACAAATCCAGAGATAAATTCTTGCCGATGGTGCTGTCATCAATATGCCAGAAGAACAGTCCTCTTCTTCCAGCAATAAACAAGAGGTGTATTTTCATTCTATCTCTTTCTATCTATCAATATATATGGAAGACAAGCCATGAGGGTGGAAATCAGGGGAAGTTTTTTTCAGAGCATGGAAGCGTGGGTGGCACCAACAAGTATCTCTCTGAATAAGGGAGGGAGGCTCGACCGGATGCTAACCACCACTGGTCCCCCAACACCCCATCCCATATGGGGTAAGGTGGCATAGGCCCCCTGAGAAATTACCTGCATGAGGTTTATAGGGCATTACCTGAATTATTACATGTAGTAATTTGGGTGAGGTAAGTGGGACTTAGTCACAGAAGGTCACAGGACTGTCACTTCTTCGATGCCTACACCTTCACCACTCTCACAAAAAAGCTTGACCTGACATTAAATTAATAATTAGCATTAACAAAACCAACAACTCTGGCAAATTCAATTTGTCGACTGTATATTATACGATTTGAGTGATATACTATAAATCTAGTTGCATATCTAAATCATAAACACAGCCCTTATTAATTACTTACCACAATTATAGTTGCTATGGTGCAGCCTAAAGCCTACCTGACACATAGACCTTACAATGGCCAGCGAGAAATCTAAATGAAAGGACTAATGGCATACATACTGGATGTGCTGCATGGCGACACCTCATTATTTCCACTATCACCACCTAATTCTGGAGGCTCCGCAAATTCTTTGTCTCTATTCTTCAACAGGGAACATTCCAGTACTTTTTAATTATAGTTTGAGGCCGATCCATTCAATTATGGCCTCGATGATGCCAGATTACTAGACGATTTCACCACAACCACTGCTCACACATTACTTCACTATGGCGTCCTCTCGTGTGTCCACTCTGCGGTCGTTGCACACTCTTCTTCACTACAAATTTCTAGAATGGTCAACCAGTGACCTAATTTTACACACATTATTCAAATTTACAAATTTTAAATTTAGGAAAATTACAAAAAATTTCTACAGGCCGCATAGTTTGCAGAAAACATAAGAAGCCCTAAGCTTCTAAACACTGGGAACAGGTAATGTGACGTAAAAAATTACATTACAATAGTGGATCATTCACATACAGAATGTAGCTATTGTGCACAATCTTCTAACTGATGAAATAGAAGAAATAACTGCCTTTGTTTTGTCAACAGTTAATACCCAATGTCCTAGAAATTTCTCGAATATTCAGGACATCCTCTCAGCATCAATATGCCTGTATGAAATCTCCTATTCCTGACTTTTTCTTTTTAACGTCAAAATTATCATTATTATATTACTAACTACCTAATTCAGTAAACCACTAAACTAGTTGCATTCACCATGTTGTAATCAGCTATGTGTACCTTATGCCCTTGTACCTAAACGGGTTAGGATCTCAATAGGTCACCCTGCCTCTTTTTTTTTTGGGCTTTCCTATGATAATTGCACATACGCACCATTACCTAATTCAAGGCCCATTACTACTTCCTCACTACTCAAGTTATATCACTCAGGCTACGGTCTAAGACTGAAGCACACCACCTAGAGTACCTGTAACCTGCAACTGAAGTAGAGGAAGTTTTCTCAGAGTAGCGCAGTGTGGGTCTGTCACCGGCCCCATTGCGATACTCTGAGAAAACTTCCCCCTGCTTCAGTTGTTGCCTTGCAACATTGCATAGCTCCTGATGACGCACTGAGAAGTGTGAAAGTACTTGAGCTAAAGATTTCCAATCCCCGTATTTAGTGCGACATATATATGTCGCATTAAATAACTCGAGCTTTCCGAATAGCCTGAAATCCCTTAAAAACTAAACTTTTCGATTTTTTTTACAGATTAATATCATTGTCAATGATAAAAAGATTTATATTTTCGGACCAAGACTAATATAGAACCCTCACCCAACCTCCCTAAAACAAATATTTTTTTAACTAAATTCTGTTATATATATCATTGGTCAACCTAAATATATTTAATAGTACATTAATTCTATGGTATATATATATTTTCGTTATGCTCGAATCGATTTCCGCTGATTTACGGCAGAAACCAATTTTCATTCTGCTTATTTGACAAAGTAAACCCTTGCAAAATAGACCAAATTGGACGATTTTGCTTAACTCCCATGACATGGACACACACACACACACACACACACACACACACAAACATATTTCAGACAGGCGGTCCCAGGGTGGTGATTGCAGTGATGTATAACCCACCACAGAATAGCAGGAGGTCAAGACAAGAATATAATGATAGCAACAGATAGATGGTTGACACACTGGCTGAAGTGGACAGAAGAACCCATTTGAGCAAGGCAAAGCTACTGGTAGTGAGTGACTTCAGTCACAAGGAAATTGACTGGGAAAAACTGGAGCCGCATGGGGCTAAGGAACGTAGAGAGCTAAAATAATGGAGGTTGTACTGAAAAATCTTATGCATCAACACGTTACGGACACTACGAGAGAGATAGGAGAAGACAATCCAGCAAGAGTAGACCTTGTTTTCACTTAGAGTAGTTCAGATATTGAAGGCATCACATATGATAGGCCCTCGGAGCCAGTGATCACATGGCCCTGACCTTCAAATATATAGTAGAGTTACAAGTGGAAAGGGAAACAGGAAGGTCAGTACGAATGAAGCCAAGCAACGAGAGAGGGGACAATACGGGCATCAGGAATTTCCTACATGAGATTCAGTGGGAAAGAAAATTGGCAGGAAAATCAGTAAATTATATGATGGAATATGGAACAATAATATGCAAGGAAGCAGAGGAGAGGTTTGTACCCAAGGGTAACAGAAATAGTGAGAAGGCCAGGAGCAGCTCTTGGTTAACCCAAAGATGTAAAGAGGCCAAAACTAAGTACAGTGGTACCCCGGTTTACGATATTTTTTCGTTCCAGAATGCTGTTCAAGTGCCATTACCAAACGAATTTATCCCCTTAAGGAATAATGTTAAATAGACTAGTCCTTTTAGACCCCCCAAAAATACCCTTACAAAAGCATTTGAAAAAATAAACTTACATAAAAGGGCGAGTTTGGAGACCATCGTAAACCGGGGTACCACTGTACACTAAGGAATGGAAGAACTATAGAAGGCAAAGGACTCAGAAAAACGAGGAGATTAGTCAAAGAGCCAGAAACGATATACACAGATAAGGAGGGAAGCCCAGCGACAATACGAAAATAACAGCAGCGATAGCAAAGTCTGACCTGAAGCTTCAGGCTGAAGAATGAAGGAAAGGAGATCAGAAGTAATGACAGAGAAGTACGTGAGGAGGTAAACAAATGATTTAAAGAAGTATTCACAGAAAGGACTCCAGAAAGCCGGAGTGGTGGTTTGTAGAGTCAAGTGCTGGACATAATAAATACAACCGATGAGGAGGTGAAGAAGCTACTCATTGAACAAGATACCTTAAAGGCGATGTGGACAGCTACTATATCTTCTAAGGTGTGGAAGACAGGAAATGTTGTCCCAATTTATAAGATAAAAAGACAGACACGCAGCACTAAACTGCAGACCAATGTCACTGACATGTATAGTATGTATAGTATATGTATAGTATGAAATGAGTGAGCTGATTCATGACAACCAGCACGGTTTCAGGGAAGTTAAATCCTGTCACAAACATACAGGAGTTCTATGACGAGGTGACAGCGGTAAGTCGAGAGAGAGAGAGAGAGAGAGAGAGAGAGAGAGAGAGAGAGAGAGAGAGAGAGGGGGGTAGATATGGCTTTGGCACAGTTCCACACAAAAGATTAGTGCAAAAGTTGGAAGACCAAGCAGGTATAACAGGGAAGGCATTTCAGTGCATCAGAGAATACCTGACACTAAGGCAACAGAGAGTCAAAATACGTGACGAGGTGTCAGATTGGACGCCTGTGGCGAGCTAGGCCCCCCAGGTGCTGTTTCTGGTACATGTTAATGACATGACGGATGGGATAGACTCAGAAGTGTTACTGTTTGCAGACTATGCGAAGCTAATGAGGAGAATTCAGTCAGCCGAAGACCAGTCAGAGCTATGAAGGGATCTGAATAGGCTGCAAGCCTAGTCCAGCAACAGGCTGCTATAATTTAACCCCACCAAGTGGAAAGTCATGAAAATCGGAAAGGGAAAAGAAGACCGCAGACAGAGTACAGTTTAGAGCGTCAAAGACTGCAAACGTCACTCAAGGAAAAGGATCTTGTGGTGAGCACATTTCCTGAGGCGCACATCATCCAAATAACTGCTGCAGCATATGAGCTACTAGCATACCTAAAAATAGCGTTCTGACACCACTGTAAAGAATCGTTCAGGACTCTGTACACAGTGTACGCCAGGCCCATACTGGAGAACCCATATATGATCAAGCACATCAAGAAATTAGATGAAGTGCAAAAATTTCCAACGAGACTAGTCCTGGAGGTAAAGGGTATGTCCTACGAAGAGAGGTTACGGGAAATCGACCTGACACTACTAGAGAACAGGAGAGGGGTCACATGATAACGACTTATGAAATACTAAGATGAATTGATAACGTGGACAGAGACAGAATGTTCCAGAGATGAGATACCACAACAGTTTGTCACAATTGGAAGTTGAAGACTCCAATGAGTCACAGCAATGTTAGAAAGTATTTCTTTAGTTGTAGAATAGTCAGGATGTAGAATAGTTTGGAGAGTGATGTAGTGAAGGCAGGATCCATACATAACTTTAAGAAGAGGTATGATAAAGCTAATGGAGCAGGGAGAGAGTGGACCTAGTATCGACCAGTGAAGAAGTGGGTCCAGGAGCCATGATTCGACCCCTGCAATCACAATTAGGTGACTACACAGTCACAGACACACTCACACACACAAACACACATACACACACAAACACAGGCACACACAAACAAACAGACACCACACAGAACCCACAGAAACCTACAGAACCCCACAGCTAAACATATCCCAATACAAACCACACTGCACACTCACAGGCCCCCACCCTATAAAGTAGGTTCCCATAGTACCCTGCCAGGTCCGCCACCCCCAGGACCTCAACCCCCTCCAGAATACAGTATTGAAGAGGAAACTGAAGATATGGTAAACAACGCTGATGGTAAAACGAATAAGTGGGTGAAGTGGCACGAGAGAATCGCAGAGGGCATCACCAGACATCATAACACTCACAGAAACCAAGCTCACAGGAATTATAACAGACACCATATTTCAAACTGGATACCAAAACCTGAAGAAAGGCAGAGGGGACAGTGTGGGTGGAGGAATGAGATTTTGAGGTGGAAAGAGGAGACAGAGTAGAGGAAAGGGACTACATAATAGTACCACTTCAGACTGGAGGTCCCATGGTGGTGACTGCAGTGATGAATAACCCACCACAGAATAGCAGGAGTCCATGACAAAAATATGATGAAAGTAACGGATCAATGGTTGACAGAAGGACTCATGTGGGTAGGGCAAAGCAATTGGCTGTGGGAGACATCAATATTAAAGAAATTGACTGGGAAAACCTGGAGCACCATTGGGGCCCAGAAACGTGGAGGGCTAAGATAATAGAGGTGGTAATGGAAAACCTCATGTGTGATCACGTTAGGGACACTGCCAAAGAGAGAGGATTGGACGAACCAGCAAGACTGGACCCAGTATTAACCTTGAGTTGTTCAGATATTGAGGACATCACATATGAAAGGTCCCTCGGAGCTAGTGATCACGTGGTTCTGAGCTTCGAATGAAAGCAGGAAGGGCAGGACAGATGTAGTCAAACTACAAGAGAGGGGAGTTCAAAGGCGTGGGGAATATCCTACACGAGGTTCAGTGGGAAAGAGAACTGGCAAGGTAACCAGTAAATGAGATGATGGAATATGTGACAACAAAAGGCAAGGAAGCAGAGGAGAGGTTCATACGCAACGGCAACAGAAATAATGAGAAGGCCAGAACGAGCCCTTGGTTTACTCAAAGGTGCAGAGAAGCCAAAACTAAGTGCGCTAGAGAACGGAAGAAGTATAGAAGGCAAAGGACCCAGGTGAATAAGGAGACTAGTCGAAGAGCCAGAAATGAATATACACATGTAAGGAGGAAGACTCAGCGTCAGTACGAAAATGACATAGCAGCGAAAGCCAAGTCAGAACCAGAGCTATTGTACAGTCTCATCAGGACGAAAACAACAGTCAAGGACCAGGTAATCATGCTGAAGAAGGATGGAGAGAAGTCATTTATTCAGGTAAGGAAAGTTTAGCACCTAATATCCGAGCAAGCTTAGAATAATAAATGCTTCGTAAGGGTTTTCGTATAAATTACTGACCAGCGGCCAAATGTTGTAATTAAATGCCAGGTTCAACTTAATGTATGCACAAATCAAGATAAGTTCAACTTTCTCACCACAAATCAACTTAGATACGTGTCTTGTTTTGGAATTCTTTGGGAAAAATGATGAAATGATGCCTTTGTTTTATTTTTACTTACAGTACCTTTGTGTTCACTGTTCTTTCCGAACAATTTTTGTTAGTCTACACATTGTTATTAATTAATAGAAATGTATCCATCAAGGTTAAGCACATTTTTCTATGTAACATTTTTAGTACTGACCCTTTACAGGGACCATGTGCAAAGAACAGAAATTAGCAAACTCTAAATGAATCGAACAGCATTTTATGATTAAGCTGAGTGTCTTCTGATATCAGTAGAACACATTCAAACAACAATAAACAGAAAGTCCCAAAGACTCTAAATTAACTTAATGCCACTAGAACATTTGCCTCATTCAGTGTAACTTGACTTTCTCCGTAGACAGGTTTCATGATTCTCTTTAAATCACTTGTTTTCTCTAGGCTTGAATACTGCAATACATTAACGGCCCCTTTCAAGGCAGCTGAAATTGCAAATGTTTAGGATATTCTGAAAAATTTCGGAGTACGTATAAATTCAATCAAGCATCTAAATTACTGGGAATGTTTGAAGTCCCTTGACTTATACTACTTGGAAAACAGGCGAGAAAGGTGTATCATAATTTGCACTTGGAAAATCCTAGAGGGATTAGTCCCAATTCTGCAAACAGAAACCACTCTCTCGAAAGCAAAATACTCGGCAGTAAGAGATAACATAATAAGTGTTAGGAGCCAAAGACTGGTTACGTACTTCCCAGCATACATACAAACCACTAGTTGTATTCAAGAGGGAGCTGGAGAGACTCCTTAAATCAGTGACTGACCAGCCGGGCTGTAGTCTGTACGTTAGACTGTGTGCTGCCGGCGGTAACAGCCTTGTTTATCAGGCTTTGATACACCTCGAAGCCTGGTCATGGACCGCGTCGAGGGGGCGATTACCACCGAAACACCCTACAGGTAGACTAAAGGTAAATACCTCAATCCTGGGACACTGTAATATCTTTTGTATTTAAATATTTTGTTTCATGTGTTTCCCCGTGTTCCAGTGTTTACCACTTAAACAAATATTTATGAATATTGAGATAGTTTGCAACATGTTACAATAACCTCTACTCAGATGTTCAAATCAATACTCATCATTAGTTATAGTATTCTTTACTACTGAGATTTACCTCTAACATCAGAAACACTAAAAACATTATTCACCTGATGTAATATCTTTCACTACCTCTGCTCTCTCTCTCTCTCTGGCAATGTCCCTAACATGCTGATGCATTAGGTTTTCCAGTACCACCTCCATCATCCTGGCCCGCCATATTACTAGTCCCCCATGTGGCTCCACGTTTTTCTAGTCAATTTCAATATGATTGAAATCACCCATAACTAGTAACTTTGCCCTGCCAATGTGGGCCCTTCTGGCCACCTCAGTTAGTGTATCAACTATTCCTCTGTTGGTCTTATCGTATTCTTGTCTTGGCCTCCAGCTATTCTGTGGTGGGTGGTACATTACTGCAATCACTACCTTGGGACCCCCAGTCTGAAGTGACCTACTATGTAGTCCCTTGCTTCCCCTCTGTCCCCTCCTTCCAACTCTTCAAATATCCACTGTTTTTTTATGAGCAGTGCAACTCCTAAAACCCCCCTCTATTCCCTCCATCTTTCCTCAGGATCTGATATCCAGTTGGAAAGATGGCATATGTTATCGTTCCGGTGAGTTTGGTTTCTGTGAGTGCTATGATGTCCAGGGATACCTCCATGATTCTTTCGTGCCACTGCTCACACTTACTCGTTATTCATTGTGTATTTGTGCGCTAAACCTTCAGCTTCTTTCCCAAAACTTAATTACAGGGAAGGGTTGTGGAAGTTGGGGAGAGTGAGACCTGTCAAGGTACTATGGGAGGCTGCTGTGTTGGTGGGGTTTGTTCTGAGGGGTGGGGACTGTGAGTGAGGAGTTGTTACAAACGACGCGATATCTATTAGAATAGACATCTCCGATGAATACTAAAAAGGTCTGCCCCTCTAACATTCAGCCTGTTACTGGGTTTTTGTAACAAGTATTCAGTATCCTGGTCCAGTTATCCGTTATAATTAATAGTATCTTAGGATTTCAACTGAGAGGGTATTAACTAATCGAAATAAAATTAATATGTTCATTAACAAAGTTAAAATGTCTAGGGTATTAAAGTAAATAAGTTTAATACAAATTATACAAATTAGGATATTAATTAGGAGGTTAATTAGGATGTTAGCTCCTACACTTCTCTCATACAGTATTGTGCTGTAGGCACATATCTTTATGGCTCTTAAGTACCATCTGGTATATAGTCAGAAATTATTAACAATACTAATATATATATATATATATATATATATATATATATATATATATATATATATATATATATATATATATATATATAAGTGTGTGTACTCACCTAATTGTGGTTGCAGGGGTCGAGACTCAGCTCCTGGTCCCGCCTCTTCGCTGTCCGCTACTAGTTCTCTGCTTTCCCTGCTCCATGAGCTTTATCATACCTTGTCTTAAAACTATGTATAGTTCCCTCCTCCACTATATCGCTCGCTAGACTATTCCACTTCCTAAATACTCTATGGCTGAATAAATGCTTCCTAACATCCCTTTGAATTATCTGAGCCTTCAATTTCCAGTTGTGCCCCCTTGTTTCTGTGTTCCCTCTCTGGAACATCCTGTCACTATCTACCTTGTCGATTCCCGGCAGTATTTTGTATGTCGTTATCATGTCTCCTCTAACCCTTCTGTCCTCCAGTGTTGTTAGTCCTATTTCCCTCAACCTTTCTTCATAGGGCAGTCCCCTGAGTTGTGAAACTAGCCTTGTCGCAAACCTTTTCACTTTCTCTAATTTCTTGACGTGCTTGACCAGGTGTGGGTTCCAGACTGGTGCTGCATACTCTAGTATGGGCCTGACGTACACGGTATACAGTGTCTTGAACGATTCCTTGTTAAGGTAATGGAACGCTAATCTCAGGGTTGCCAGTCACCCATATGCTGCCGCGGTTATCTGGTTGATGTGTGTTTCCGGAGACGTGCTTGGCGTTATGCTCACCCCAAGGTCTTTCTCCTTTGATGAGGTTTGTAGCCTTTGTCCACCTAGCCTGTACTATGTCAGCAGTCTTCTTTGCCCTTCTCCGATCTTCATGACTTTGCACTTGGTGGGGTTAAATTCGAGAAGCCAGTTGCTAGACCAGATGTCAAGCTTGTCCAGGTCTCTTTGAAGTCCTGCTTGGTCTTCATCCGATGTGATTCTCCTCATTAATTTCACATCATCTGCGAACAGAGACACTTCTGAGTCCATCCCGTCCGTCATGTCATTCACATATACCAAGAATAGCACTGGTCCTAGGACTGACCCCTGTGGTACACCGCTCGTCACAGGCGCCCACTGTGATACCTCATCACACACTATGACCCGTTGTCGCCTCCCTGTGAGGTATTCCCTGATCCATTCCAGTGCCCTTCCTGTTATACACACTTGGTCTTCCAACTTCTTTACTAATCTTGTATGAGGAACTGTGTCGAAGGCCTTCCTGCAGTCCAGGAAAATGCAGTCAACCCACCCTTCTCTCTCTTGCCTTACCTCTGTTACTTTATCATAGAACTCCAGGAGGTTTGTTACACAGGATTTGCCTTCCCTGAATCCGTGCTGTCTGGCGTTGATCATCCTGTTCTGCTTCAGATGCTCCACCATTCTTTTCCTGATGATTTTCTCCAAGACTTTGCACACTATACACGTAAATGACACCGGTCTATAGTTTAGTGCCTCTTTTCTGTCTCCTTTTTTAAAGATGGGGAGTACGTTAGCCTTTTGCCATATCTCAGGTAGCTACCCAGTTTCAAGGGATGTGTTGAATATTATGGTAAGTGGCACACTCAGAACCTCAGCTCCTTCCCGAAGGACCCACCGGGAGATATTGTCCGGACCCATCGTCTTTGAGGTATCAAGGTCACTGAGTAACTGCTTCACCTCCCCCTCAGTTGTCTGTATGCCCTCCAACACTTGATACATCCCTTGTTGGTGATGCACCCCGTCCTGTCTACCCAGCTGCCTTCCTGCATCCACTGTGAATACTTCCTAAAACCTCGAGCTGAGCTCCTCACATACCTCTTGATCATTACTTGTGAGTTCCCCATCTTCTCTCCTCAGCCTTATCACCTGGTCATTGACTGTTGTCTTCCTTCTGATGTGACTGTACATCAGTTTCGGGTCAGACTTGACTTTCTAGGTTATGTCATTTTCGTACTGTTTCTGGGCCTCCCTCCGTACCTGTGCATACTCGTTTCTAGCTCTTCGACTAATCTCTTTGTTTACTTGGATTCTTTTCCTTCTGTACCTTTTCCATTCTCTGACACTCTGAGTCTTCGCCTCCCTGCACCTTTGGGTAAACCAGGGGCTCTTTCTGGTCTTCCCATTTAATCTTTTTCCTTTGGGTATAAACCATTCCACTGCCTCCTTGCACTTTGTTGCTACGTATTCCATCATTTCATTTTCTGACTGTCCTTCCATTTCCCTTTCCCACAGAACCTCCTGCAGGAAATTCCTCATACCCGTGTAGTCCCCTTTTAAAGTCTGATTTGTCTCTTTCAGCACCGTTTCCCTCTCCACCTGTAGCTCTACAATGTACTCAAAGCTCAGCACCATATGGTCGCTGGCTCCCAAGGGGATCTCATGTGTTATGTCCTCAATATCTGAGCTGTTCAGGGTGAATACAAGGTCCAGCCTCGCTGGTTCGTCCTCTCTTCTCTCCCTGGTCGTGTCCCTCACATGTTGGTGCATCAGGTTTTCCAGTACCATGTCCATCATCTTGGCTCTCCAAGTTTCTGGACCCCCACGTGGTTCTTGGTCCTCCCAGTCGATCTCCCTGTGGTTGAAATCGCCCATGACCAGTAACTTCGCTCTGCTCATGTGCACTTTTCTTGCCACCTCCGCCAGGGTGTCCCCCATTGTTCTGTTGTTCTTGTCATATTCCTCTCATGGCCTCCTGCAGTTCTGTGGTGGGTTATACATGATTGCAATGACTATCTTGTGCTCCCCAGACTGGATGGTACCTACTATAAAGTCCCTTTCTCTGCACACCTCCATTTCTTCCATTTCCTCGAATCTCCAATGGTTCCTTACAAGCAGTGCGACCCCTCCTCCCCCCTGCTCCTTCTATCTTTCCTCAGGATCTGATATCCCTTTTTGAAGATTGCGTCTGTTATTGCCTCATTTAGTTTAGTTTCTGTGATGGCTATGATGTCTGGGGACATCTCACCTATTCTTTCTTTCCACTCTTCATACTTATTCGTGATTCCATCCGCATTTGTGTACCAAACCTTCAACCTCATTTCCAATACTGTGGCCCTGGGGGGATCTTGGTGGGTTGGGGGGGGCAATGTTCCCATAGGGGGATGCTGCATGGGTGGGGGGGTTTTTATGGTTGGAGTGTGGGTTGGTGGGGTGGGGTTTGTGATGGGGTGGGGTAGTTGTGATGTTGGGTTTTGGGTTGCTGGGGTGGGGACAGGGGGAATGATGTGTGTGTGTGATGTTTAAATATATGGTTGTCGTTGGGTTGCTGTGATTTGAGGCCCTTCGTGCGTGCTTCCAGTGGGTGTGTTTGTCCTTCTGCTTGGGCCTTGTGCCCTCTGTACCTCGCTGTCTCCTCCTCTCTCTCCTCTCTTCGCTTTCTTATCCTCTCCTTTAGGGCCTCCCTTTCTTCCTGCGTTCTGTCCCGATCTAGGTATACAGTCTGGTACTCCTGAGTCGCCCTCAGCCTTGCTTTCTCTTGCAGGATCATTGGACGGGCTGATTCAGTATTGAAAATTACTTTGAGGGGCCGATTTCTTTCCCTTGTGTACCACCCGATTCTTTGAAAATTTGTCACTTGGGACGTGTCTCCCCATGTTGCTAGCATGATACCTTTAATCCTTTCTTTCTCCTCCTGTTTCCTTCTGTCATGGGTGTCCCCTTCGACTTCCTTAAGGCTGTAGATGAAGATCGACTTCTCCCTTTCCTCCTCCCACTGTGTCTCCCTTTGCATCGTCAGAGCGCATTAGCATCTTCAGTGTGTGTGTGTGTGTATGTGTGAGTGCTCCAGGTAGCTCGTTATGTCTCAAGACTCGACTCGACTTAAACAGTGACTGACCAAACGTCCTCACATAAGCTAACTTTTCTACCAAACTGACAATCAGAACAGCTTGCTTAAACAGTAATACGACCAATTCACCGAACAGCAATATAGCAAGCAACAGCAGCACAGCGCCAGGAACAAGGATATAAAATAACGACCCTAACTGGGGACCATCAGCAGATGCTCCATAATAGTCACAAAACTCCCTTAATACTGAATCTAAGTTCAGCATAACCACATCCCCGACTGTGACGGTACACAGATGCCACAACGAATTAGGTCAGAAGCTACAACTCAGGACCTTTGTTAACAAAGTGTCAATGTGACACACAACCTCAGTAAAACGTCGAAAATCACAAAGTCTAGGCTACGCTCTGTGAACAGAGTTACACAGAGTTCAGAGAAGTATGTGTCGTCTCACCACCGAACACATACTACCAAACAGAGTCGAAATGACGAGGAAACAAGCAGAGACAGGAGTGAGATGTTACTCTATCCAGAGTCAGCAGGCGGAAGAGGATGGGTCAGCAGGGAGGCTGATCAATCTGGTGCATCACACCACTGGTCACGTGACTCGCCCAGCTACTGCCCAGCACTCCAGAGAAGCCGGCAGTATAACAAGCGAAATGCTAGTTACTAAGGTAGTTTGCCAATTCACGGGCAGCTTCAACACTCTCGAACAATGAGCACAAAGTGTAAATGTTACATCCTACCTAATTATATAGCTAAGTAAAATAATATTATGCCAGATATTAACGATGTAGCTAATATCGAAAATATCAGCAATATAAAATTATAAGAAAAGGAAATATACATCGTAATTACAACATAAACATATATATAACAAAAAGGCACAATACCGTGACTGGAACAATACACGCACAACCCGCACATATAAAAGAGAGGAGCTTACGACGACGTTTCGGCCCGACTTGGACCATTTAGTGTTAGTGTGACTTTGTAAATGGTCCAAGTCGGACCGAAACGTCGTCGTAAGCTCCTCTCTTTTATATGTGCGGGTTGTGTGTGTATAAACATATATACATTGTGCCCCATTCTGCGGTCGCAATAGGAGTGTGTTTTATTTTGGATTTGTTTGTTTGCTTGTTGGGTTGTGCAGGTGTTTCTATTTGCTGCTCTTCCCGACTCTGGTTATTCTCTCCTGACTCTGGTTGTTCTCTCCTAACTTTCGCCTTGTCTCTCTTTCTTACCCCTTTCATCATTGTATCCTCTCTCTCAGTTTCTGTCTTTCTATTCTCATTCTGTCATGGTCTATATTCACCTGCTTTTATTTTGTTATTTCCTTTAGCCGTGGTTTCTGCTGCAGGGTCCTTTTTCGTTCCGTTTCTGTCTTAAAAATCAATTTGACTGGCCGATTTCTTCCCCCTATTCTCTGAAAATTTATCAGCTCGGTCAAGGCCTCATGTTTGTTTCATGAAATTTTAAATCTCTTTTTCTTTCCCAGTCGTCTTTCTTCATTTGTCCAACCTTTGGTCTTCTGTAGCCCATGAATAAAAACTGACCTCTCCCTCTCCTCTTCCCATTACTTTTCCCTCCGCATCTGTGTGTGTGTGTGTGTACTCACTTATTTGTGGTTGCAGGGGTCGATCCATAGTTTCTGTTCCTGCCTCTTTACTGTTCGCTACTAGGTCCTCTCTCTCTCTGCTCCATGTGCTTTATCAAATCTCATCTTAAAACTATGTATGGTTCCTGCCTCCACTACGTCACTCGCCAGATTATTCCACTTCCTGACAACTCTATGACTGAAAAAATACTTCCTAACGTCCTTCTGACTCACCTGAATCTTGAGCTTCCAGTTGTGACCCTTTTGTTTTTGTGTCCTATCTCTGGAACATCCTGTCTCTGTCCACCTTGACAATTCCTCGCAGTATTTTATATGTCGTTATCATGTCTCCTCTAACCCTTCTCTCCTCCAGTGTCGTCAGGCTGGTTTTCCTTTCTTCGTAGGTCATTTCCCTTAGCTCTGGGACTAGTCTTGATGCAAACCTTTGCACTTTATCTAATTTCTTGACGTGCTTGATCAGGTATGGGTTCCAAACTGGTGTTGATTACTCCAACATAGGCCTGACGTACACGGTGTACAGAGTCTTAACGATTCCTTACTGAGGAATCGGAACGCAATTCTTAGATTTGCCAGGCGCCCATATGTTGCAGCAGTTATCTGGTTGATGTGCGCCTCAGGAGATGTACTCACCATAAGAACCTTTTCACTGAGTGAGGTTTGCAGATTTGGCCACCTAGCCAATACCGTGTCTGCGGTCTTTTTTGCTCTTCCCCGATCTTTATGACTTTTGCATTTAGCGGGGTTAAATTCAAGGAGTCAGTTGCTGGACAAGGCTTGTAGCCTGTTCAGATCCTTTTGTAATCCTACCTGATCCTCATCCGATTTAATTCTCCTCATTAACTTCACATCATATGGAAACAGGGACACTTCTGAGTCTATCTCTTCCGTCATGTTATTCACATATACCAAAAACAGGACCAGTGCTGTTTTTGGTATATATGAACGTCACAGGCGCCCACTCTGACACCTCGTCAAGAAAGAGACGAGAGAAGAGAGCAAAAGCGAGACTTAGAAAAAAAAGGTCGAAAACTCATTGTTGCCTCTCTGTCTGGTATTCTCTGATGTATTGCAGTGCCTTTTCTGTTATACACGCCTGATTCCCAAGCTTTTGCACTAATCTATTGTGAGGAACTGTGTCGAAGGCCTTCTTGCTGTCCAAGAAATTGCAGTCTACCCACCCCTCTCTCTCGTGTCGTACTTCCGTCACCGAGTTAAAAAAAACCTTAGGTTTATAAACGACAACCATGCTGGTTGTTGTTTACAAGCCTACTAGTAACTTTGCTCTACCCGTGTGAGTTCTTCTGGCCACCTCAGCTAGTGTGTCCACCTTAACTCTGTTGCTCTCTTCACATTCCTCTTTTAGCCTCCTGCAGTTCTGTGGGGGATTGTACATCACTGCAATAACCACCTTATGGCCCCCAGGTTGAATTGTTCCTACTATGTAGTCCCTTCAATTTCCTCAAATCCCCATCGGTTTTTAATGGTCAGTACAACTCCTCTTTCCCTCTGCTCCCTCTCTCTTTCCTCAGGATCCCATATCCAGATGGGAAGATTGCGTCTGTCATCATCCCAGTGAGTTTCGTTTCTGTGAGTGCAATGATGTCTGTGGACGCCTCCTTGATTCTTCCATGCCACTCCTCACATTTATTTGTTGTTTCGCCCACATTCGTTACCAAACCTTCAAGTTCTTTGTCTGTGTGTGTCTGTATGTGTGTGTACTGTGTCAGAATATAGATATTTGGTAGCTGTCTGGCATGTACCAGTCAGCTTTCGACACTGCTCCTTCATGCTTATATTATTGTGTCAGTCTCTGTAATTAGAGATTTTTCTTCAACAGTAGCTAGTGTCAACTAGTGTCTGGTATCATGATTTACAGGATTAATGAAATATATAATTATTTACTGCCACTCTTTTATTATGAAAATAATAGCCAGCCATAATGTAACGAACAAAATGATTGAACATCATTCTCTTTGAGGGAGAGAGAAAACGAATTATTAGAATTATTATTATTAGTAGGTTGGTAGACAGCAACCACTCAGGGAGGTACTACCATCCTGCCAGGTGACTGTGAAACAGAAACCTGAAACTGTTTTACATGATGGTAGGATTGCTGGTGTCTTTTTTCTGTCTCATAAACATGCAAGATTTCAGGTACGTCTTGTTACTTCTACTTACACTTAGGTCACACTACGCAAACATGTACACGTTTATTGTATACACACTCATCTGAGTTTTCTTTGATTTTATCTTAATAGTTCTTGTTCTTATTGCTTTTCCCTTTCATATCCATGGGGAAGTGGAATAAGAATCTTTCCTCCGTAAGCCATGCGTGTTGTAAAAGTCAACTAAAATGCCGGGAACAATGGGCTAGTAACCCCTTTTCCTGTATAGCTTACTAAAAAGAAGAAGAAGAAAATCGTCAAAGTGGGATGTTTGAATGTGCGTGGATGTTGTGCGAATGATAAGAAAGAGATGATTGTAGATGTTATGAATGAAAAGAAGCTGGATGTCCTGGCTTTAAGTGAGACAAAGCTGAAGGGGGTAGGAGAGTTTCAGTGGGGAGAAATAAATGGGATTAGATCAGGGGTTTCAAATAGAGTTAGAGCTAAAGAAGGAGTGGCAATAATGTTGAATAATCAGTTATGGCAGGTAAAGAAGGAATATAAATGTATAAATTCAAGGATTATGTGGAGTAAAATAAAGGTTGGATGTGAAAAGTGGGTTATAGTAAGTGTTTATGCACCTGGGGAAGAGAGAAGTGTAGAGGAGAGAGAGATTTTGGGAAATGTTGAGTGAGTGTGTGGGGAGTTTTGAACCAAGTGAGAGAGTAATTGTTGTTGGGGATCTTAATGCTAAAGTGGGTAAAAATGTTGTGGATGGAGTAGTAGGTAAATTTGGGGTGCCAGGGGTAAATGTAAATGGGGAGCCATTAATTGAGCTATGTGTAGAAAGAGGTTTGGTAATAAGTAATACATATTTTATGAAAAGAGGATAAATAAATATACAAGGTATGATATAGCACGTAAGGAAAGTAGTTTGTTGGATTATGTATTGGTGGATAAAAGGTTGATGAGTAGGCTTCACGATGTACATGTTTATAGAGGGTAACGGATATATCAGATCATTATTTGGTTGTAGCTACAGTTAGAGTAAAAGGTAGATGGGACAAAAAGAAAATGGCAACAGCAAGTAAGAGAGAGGTAAAAGTGTATAAACTAAGGGAGGAGGAAGTTAGGGTGAGATATAAGCAACTATTGGCAGAAAGGTGGGCTAGTGCAAGTAGGAGTAGTGGGGGGGTTGAAGAGAGTTGGGATAGTTTTAAAAATGCAGTATTAGGATGTGGGGCAGAAGTTTGTGGTTATAGGAGGGTGGGTGCAGGAGGAAAGAGGAGTGAGTGGTGGAATGAAGAAGTAAAGGGTGTGATAAAGAGAAAAGGTAGCTTATGAGAGGTTTTTACAAAACAGAAGTGTTAGTAGAAGAGCAGAGTATATGGAGAGTAAAAGAAAGGTGAAGAGAGTGGTGAGAGAGTGCAAAAGAAGAGCGGATGAAAGAACGGAGAGGCTCTGTCAAGAAATTTGCTGAAAACAAGAAAAAAATTTGGAGTGAGATAAACAAGGTAGAAAGCCTAGGGAACGAATGGATTTGTCAGTTAAAAACAGAGTAGGGAGTTAGTAGATGGGGAGCTGGAGGTATTGGGTAGATGGCGGGAATATTTTGAGGAACTTTTAAATGTCGATGAAAAGTGGGAGGCGATAATTTCATGTACTGGCCAGGGAGGTACAACAGCGTTTAGGAGTGAAGAAGAGCAGGATGTGAGTGTGGGGGAGGTGCGTGAGGCATTACGTAGAATGAAAGGGGGTAAAGCAGCTGGAATTGACGGAATCATGACAGAAATGTTAAAAGCAGGGGGGAATATAGTGCTGGAGTGGTTGGTATTTTTGTTTAATAAATGTATGAAAGAGGGGAAGGTACCTAGGGATTGGCAGCGAGCATGTATAGTTCCTTTATATAAAGGGAAGGGGTATAAAAGAGAGTGTAAAAATTATAGGGGAATAAGTTTACTGAGTATACCAGGTAAAGTGTATGGCAGGGTTATTATTGAAAGAATTAGAGGTAAGACAGAGAGTAGGATTGCAGATGAGCAAGGAGGCTTTAGAGTGGGTAGGGGATGTGTAGATCAAGTGTTTACAGTGAAGCATATATGTGAACAGTATTTAGATAAAGGTAGAGAAGTTTTTATTGCATTTATGGATTTAGAAAAGGCATATGATAGAGTGGATAGGGGAGCAATGTGGCAAATGTTGCAAGTGTATGGAATAGGTAGTAAGTTACTGAAGGCTGTAAAGAGTTTTTATGAGGATAGTGAGGCTCAGGTTAGGGTGTGTAGGAGAGAGGGAGATTACTTCCCGGTAAAAGTAGGTCTTAGACAGGGTTGTGTAATGTCACCATGGTTGTTTAATATATTTATAGATGGGGTTGTAAAAGAAGTAAATGCTAGGGTGTTGGGGAGAGGGGTGGGATTAAATTATGGAGAATTAAATGCAAAATGGGAGTTGACACAGTTACTTTTGCTGATGATACTGTGCTTATGGGAGATTCTAAAGAAAAGTTGCAAAGGTTAGTGGACGAGTTTGGGAGAGTGTGTAAAGGTAGAAAGTTAAAAGTGAACATAGATAAGAGTAAGGTGATGAGGGTATCAAACGATTTAAATAAAGAAAAATTGGATATCACATTGGAGAGAGGGATTATGGAAGAAGTAAATGTTTTCAGATATTTGGGAGTTGATGTGTCAGCGGATGGGTTTATGAAGGATGAGGTTAACCATAGAATTGATGAAGGAAAAAAGGTGAGTGGTGCATTGAGGTATCTGTGGAGACAAAAAACGTTATCCATGGAGGCAAAGAAGGGAATGTACGAAAGTATAGTGGTACCAACACTCTTATATGGGTGTGAAGTATGGGTTGCAAATGCTGCAGCGAGGAGGAGGCTGGAGGCAGTGGAGATGTCCTGTCTAAGGGCAATGTGTGGTGTAAATATTATGCAGAAAATTCGGAATGTGGAAATTAGGAGAAGGTGTGGAGTTACTAAAAGTATTTGTCAGAGGGCTGAAGAGGGGTTGTTGAGGTGGTTTGGTCATTTAGAGAGAATGGATCAAAGTAGAATGACTTGGAGAGCGTATAAATCTGTAGGGGAAGGAAGGCGGGGTAGGGGTCGTCCTAGAAAAGGTTGGAGGAAGGAGTAAAGGAGGTTTTGTGGGCGAGGGCTTGGACTTCCAGCAAGCATGTGTGAGCGTGTTAGATAGGAGTGAATGGAGACGAATGGTTTTGGGACATGACGATCTGTTGGAGTGTGAGCAGGGTAACATTGTGTGAAGGGATTCAGGAAACCAGTTAATTGATTTAGTTGGACTTGAGTCCTGGAAATGGGAAGTACAATGCCTGCACTTTAAAGGAGGGGTCTGAGATAGTGACAGCTGGGAGGGACTTTTCTCAGCTGTCGTATCTGAGCTCCTCTGCAAAGACAGTGATTATGTATGAGTGTGGTGAAAGTGTTGAATGATGATGAAAGTTTTTTCTTTTTGGGGATTTTCTTTCTTTTTGGGTCACCCTGCCTCGGTGGGAGACGGCCGACTTGTTGAAAAAAAAAAAAAAAAAAAATAAGAGTATTACTCAGTGACTAAACTAACCATGATAATCGATAACATAATCGATAATCGATAACAATCGATAACATAATAACATAATGGTAACATAATTTCACTTACATACTTAATATCAGATCCTTAGCTAAAACATGGTGGATTAATATTATAGACAGAAATTAACAATTCGCCTCTGTTACAACACTGCCTGTCTAGGAACATGAATTAATTTTTTGAACATATACTGATAAATAAGATACATGTTCAACATCTCGGTATCTTTATTCTCGAAACATTGTACCGACCTGAGGCTTTAGTCCAATACAGGACAAAAATGTTGGAAGATGAGGAGCTTAAAGCACCACTCTGTCCTACCCCAGCATTACTGAGTCCTTCCCCAGCACCACTGTGCCCTACCCCAGCACCACTGTGTACTACCCCAGCACCACTGTGTACTACCCCAGCACCACTGTGTCCTACCCCAGCACCACTGTGTCCTACCCCAGCACCACTGTGTCCTACCCCAGCACCACTGTGTCCTACCCCAGCACCACTGTGTCCTACCCCAGCACCACTGTGTCCTACCCCAGCACCACTGTGTACTACCCCAGCACCACTGTGTACTACCCCAGCACCACTGTGTACTACCCCAGCACCATTGTGTACTACCCCAGCACCACTGTGTACTACCCCAGCACCACTGTGTACTACCCCAGCACCTCTGTGTACTACCCCAGCACCACTGTGTACTACCCCAGCACCACTGTGTACTACCCCAGCACCACTATGTACTACCCCAGCACCACTGTGTACTACCCCAGCACCACTGTGTACTACCCCAGCACCTCTGTGTACTACCCCAGCACCACTGTGTACTACCCCAGCACCACTATGTACTACCCCAGCACCACTGTGTACTACCCCAGCACCACTGTGTACTACCCCAGCACCTCTGTGTCCTACCCCATTAAGGTAGTCGGTCCCTCTCACCAGAGTCGATGTGTTCAGTCCATTAATCAAGATAACATCACAACATATGTACAGAGAAGCAGTGGTAGGTAGCGAGACCAGTGAAAAAGTCCACTTGTGGAAGCAAGTCATGCATGTAGTTAGACACACTGAAGAATTTTCTGCATCAAGATCCCAAGATGTTGCTGTCTGGCAGATTGTTTTTTAAATGGTTTAAAAACCGCGAGAAGTTCATATACGAGACACTTGTGCAACATTTGCGTTCCTTTATTCTGGAAACGTTGTACCAGCCAGTTGCCTTACAATATATAGAAGAACGATGGAAAATGACGAGGAGTCTGAGGTAGTCAGTCAAATCAGCCTGGAGTTGATGTGTTCAGTACATTAATCTTAAAAAAAAAATAGAGTATATACGCATAGAATTGGCATATATTCCGCAGACGGGTGAAGTGAAGCAATGATTGGCAATGAATATTTATGTAGAAAATTCTTCAGCGCTTGCCTAACATATAGTCATGACCTACTTCCACTGGTGACACTGCTTGTCTGCAGTATATAAGCCCTTTCTCCGTGCAGATGCTGTAGCATTTTCAAGAGTGATGGGCTGAACACATCGATTCCAGACTGAGGGACGGATTACCTCAAATTCCTGATCTTTAACCATTATTCTCCATATTAGGCTATGTGTCGCTATGGGCTCTCCTCTATCTCCTGTTCTTGCTAATCTTTATATGGAATACTTCGAGACTGTTCTTCTTCCCACTATTGATGTACGTCCTTCACTCTGGCTCCGCTATGTAGATGACATCTTTGCTCTTTGGCCTCATGACTTAAGTCTCTTCCAACCTTTTCTTGATGCTCTTAATAATCTTGCTCCTTCCATTAAGTTTAAAGCTGATTGGGAATCTAATTCTTTGCTTCCTTTCCTTGATGTTCATGTCCACCGTTCAGTTACAGGTTTTGCCTTCTCCGTGTACCGCAAGCCTATGCACAGTGGCATGTACATTCATTACTTCTCTTATCATGCCTCCTCTGTCAAGAAGAGTGTTCTTATCTCCCTCTTTCTCCGTGCTCTCCGCATCTGTGATCCTCAGTTTCTTGAAGCAGAAATTTCCACTCTTCATAATTCTTTTTCCCGCCTGGGCTACCCTTCCCATTTCATAGACTCTGCTTTCTCTCGTGCTAAACGGACTTTCTTCTCTCCTAAACCCTCTACTCCTGAGAACTCTCCAGTCCTCTGCCTTCCCTACATCTCTGGTCTCTCTAATCTCAGCAACTCTCTCCGTTCCTTAGACATCAAACTTACCTTTCGCCAAACTAACACTCTTCGCACTAATCTAGTTCATACCTCCCCTACCTCCACAGATTCTCCTGGTGTCTACTCTATTTCTTGCTCCTCCTGTCCTCTTCAGTACTTCGGAGAAACTGGCCGATCTCTTTCTGACAGACTCAGGGAGCACAAAAATAGTGTTAGGCTTGCCGACACTAATAATGCTCTTTTCTGTCATGTCAGAGATCACAGTCATCCCATTGATTGGTCTTCTGCTAAAACTGTCTACCCTACGTCTAACTTTCATAGTCGCCGCCTGGTTGAATCCTCCCTTATACACAACTTTCCCTGTATGAATCTTAGCCCTGGCTTTGTCTCTGTTGATGCTTTCCTCTCTCATTACATTGTTAAATGCTCTAAACTTCAGAACACCCGTGACTTAACCTGATTCCTTCCTTTCTTATCTTCCCCCTTCTCCTTTTTTCTCCTTGGGTTTTCCTTTCTTTCTGTTCTTTCTTTTGCCTTGTTTTTTCCTTCATTTTTTCGCTTTTCTTCCCTCTCGTACGACCCTTGCGGGCCGCTAGCCTCATAGCAGTGCTCCTTCCCATATGACTGTCTACTCTACTACCTTTACTACTACCTTTACTACTACCACTACTACCACTACTCCTACATTTCCCCACTCTCTTGTACCCTCCCCTGTCTGCCTGCCTTTAAATACCCTTCCTCTGTCTCTGTGTGTTAGTGTGACTTTGTAAATGGTCCAAGTCGGGCCGAAACGTCGTCGTAAGCTCCTCTCTTTTATATGTGCGGGTTGTGTGTGTATTGTTCCAGTCACGGTATTGTGCCTTTTTTGTTATTTAAGTCATTGGTTCTTGAAACGTTTCCAGAATAAAGATACCGTGCGGGTTACTTGTGTATACTGTCAAGTTTAGTGCGGTCAAGGTACACAACACCGCATAACCATCCATTGACCTCCTGCACTCAGTAATACTACTCAAGAAGCTACAATACAGAGTTAACAAAAAATGCAAATACTTTTTTCTTAAGCCTCTCTCATGTTAATTTTTTCTCACGTAATGTTAATTTTAATTCATTATGTACGAAATATATGCCCTTACTTCTCTGTTTCATCTACAGAATCTTGTCGATGAATGAGGCTGGCTTCTATGATTATTGGTTGAAATACGAGATGCCAAATTCTACTTCATGTGTAAATTCCCCAACCAAGATCACAGTCAGCACCTCCCTCTCTCTCACTAACCTCTGGGTAAGACATGTGTGCATTTGCATTCTCATTAAATGTCTACTTTACTTATTCCTTATAAATGAAATATGGTACTCATTAAACACACACACACACACACACACACACACACACACACACACACACACACACACACACACACACACACACACACACAGTTATGGAGAAGATTATCAGAAGAGTAGTGGATCGCCTAGAAAGGAGGGGATTTATATATGACAACCAGCACTTCAAATGATGTAGTAGAATCTTTGGCAATAAAGATCGAAAACCAAAATCTTGTCATCGTTGTTGTATACAAGCCTCCGGAGACAAATGCTGTTCCTTGGAACAGCTTTTGAAAATTGACCACTCTCTGGAAAATCTACCAACTCCTGCCCATAAAATCTTGCTACTGCGGGATTTCAACTTGAGACACCTAAAATGGAGGAGTGTAGCAAATAATGTTTTAACAAAGATCACCCCAGGATGCAGCTCAGATGAAAATTCACACATACACGAGTTATTAAATCTCTGCACCAAATTCACCTTAAACCAGCAAATAATAGAACTTACAAGACTAGAAAATACACTGGACTTTATCTTTACTAACAGCGACGATCTGATACGTAATACACTCAGGTCACAACATAATAGAGGTAGGGACATGTATGCACAGCGATTCTGTGATCAGTTATGAGGGTGCCTTCACAAAATTAAACTTCAATAACAAAAAAACATACAATGGGAACAAGTCAACAATGTCCTAAATGAAACAAGCTGGTAAGATATGATAAACAACATGGAACCGAACATTTGCCTAGAAAAAAATTAACTTTGTGGCACTTGAGGTCTGCTCAAGGCACATTCAATTAAGAAAAAAAAATGTAAACTAGAAAGAGAGAGACGCTCCCTATACAGGCGAAGGTGCAGAATCACAGAGCTGCTGGGGGGCCAGTATATCATGAAATACGAAGGGATGCACTGGTCAGAGAAATAGCAAATATTGAAGTTAAGCTTAAGAAATCTTACATGAGAAGAGAACCTCAGGAAGAACTTAAAGCCATAAAGGAAATTAAAGGACAACCAAAATACTTCTCAGAAAAGAAATGAGTGAGATACTAAAGTCCCAATTCGGCCGGTAACCAGACTAAGGGTCGACAATCTAAATTATTTTTTTTATGACCGAGTCTCAAATTTTGGTCATTTAAAAAATCTCTGTTTATATTCTAACACCACAATAATTCGAAAAGGCAATTAATGACATGCCCATGCACTCTGCCCCAGGCCCAGACTCATGGAACTCCGTGTTCATCAAGAACAGCAAGAAACCCCTGTCACGTGCTTTCAGCATTCTATGGATAGAGAGAATGCACACTGGAGTCGTCCGACACTCACTAAAAACAACAGACATAACCCCACTCCACAAAGGTGACAGTAAAGCAACTGCAAAGAACTACAGACCGATAGCGCTAACATCGAATATCATAAAACATCTTTGAAAGGGTTTTAAGAAGCATGATCGCCAACATCCTAGATACCCATCAATTACACATCCCAGAGCAACACGGGTTTAGAGCAGGTCGCTCCTGCCTGTCCCAGTTACTGGACCACTATGACAAGGGTCTAGATGCTTTAAAGGATAAACAAAATGCAGATGTAGTATACACAAGCTTTGCGAGAGCCTTCGACAAGTGCGACCACGGTGTAATAGAGGACAAAATTCGTGATAAAGAAATAACAGGAAAAGTTGGTAGTAATTGTAAACATAGTAAAGTCTGACACGGCTACAGTGAAAAACTGTGTTCCACAAGGCACAGTACTCGCTTCAATCCTGTTCCTCATTCTCATATCTGATGTAAGCCATAGTTCCGTGTCTTCCCTGCAGATGACACCCGAATTGCCATGACAGTGTCCTCCATCAAAAACACTGCATGACTCCAAGCGGACACCAACCAAATATTTAAATGCGCAGTAGAAAACAATACGAAGTACAATGAAGAGAAATTTCATCTACTTAGATATAAAAAATCTTAAAGAAATTATAACTGTATCAGGGTATAAAACAAATTCTAACCACACCAAGAGCGAAAAACTAATGTGAATAACCTGGGAGGGATAATGTTGAAGGATCTCACCTTCAAAGGCCACAAAAATGTTTCTACTTCATCTGCTAGAAAAATGATTGGATGGATAATGAGAACCTTCAAAACTAGGGATGATGCCAAGCAAATGATAATTCACATGATGTCACTGATTGGTCTGTATGCAATAATTTCGCAAAAATCATTATGAACCTAACGAAAAAAATATATTTCATTTTGTTTGTTTATTTTTAAATTATTGTAAACTTATCTAAAATATCTTTTGTTGAATTAGGCTAAATAAAATTGTGCGCTTTTTATAATAAGATTAGGTAAGTTTTCTAAGGTTCTTATGGTAAAAAATTATTAACTTTTGTATAAATATAAATGAAAAAATATATCTTTAAACGAATATATATATATATATATATATATATATATATATATATATATATATATATATATATATATATATATGTCGTGCCGATTAGGTAAAACTAGTCAATTAGCAAGAACTCATTTAAAATTAAGTCCTTTCTAAAATTTTCTCTTATACGTTTAAAGATATATTTTTTCATTTATGTTAATGTAAAAATTTATAATTTTGTACCAAGAGAAACATTGAAAACCTACCTAACCTTATTACAACAAGCGCAATTTAATTAGCCTAACCCAACTAAATATATTTTAGATACGTTAACATTAATTTAATAATAAACAAACACAATGAAATATTTTTTCGTTAGGTTCAGAATGATTTTTGCGAAATATGCATACACAAATTATCGCTTGTCTTATATGGCAAGAAGAGCGTTGCTATTTAAGCCAAAATCGCAAGTTTTACCTAATCGGCACGACATATATATATATATATATATATATATATATATATACATATATATTCAGTAGAACTGAATGTTGTACTCGCTACCAAGGACATACGGTGGTGTGGACGCCTCCAAGCTAATTTCATTCTCCTCCTCGTTTGGTGTACTATCTTGGGTTACAATAATATAATATACTGCTTGTTGAGATAGTACACCAAACAAGGAGGAGAATGAAATTAGCTTAGAGGCGTCCACACCACCGTATGTCCTTGGGTACCGAGTACAACATTCAGTTCTACTGGATGCGCTACTCCTAAGGATTGTGTGGTTCAGTGGACTAGATCGTTATGTGTTTTCGCTCATCATGAAGCGGGCCAAAGCATCATAGCATTGTAGTTATTGACCAATACCACTCGTTCGTGGTTACAAATATATATATATATTTTTTTTTTATTAACACATCGGCCGATTCCCACCAAGGCAGGGTGGCCCGAAAAAGAAAAACTTTCATCATCATTCACTCCATCACTGTCTTGCCAGAAGGGTGCTTTACACTACAGTTATAAAACTGCAACATTAACACCCCTCCTTCAGAGTGCCGGCACTGTACTTCCCATCTCCAGAACTCAAGTCCGGCCTGCCGGTTTCCTGAATCCCTTCATAAATGTTACTTTGCTCACACTCCAACAGCACGTCAAGTATTAAAACCATATGCCTCCATTCACTCCTATCAAATACGCTCACACATGCTTGCTGGAAGTCCAAGCCCCTCGCACACAAAACTTCCTTTACCCCTCCCTCCAACCTTTCCTAGGCCGACCCCTACCCCGCCTTCCCTCCACTACAGATTTATACACTCTCAAGTCACTCTGTCTCGTTCCATTCTCTATACATGTCCAAACCACCTCAACAACCCTCCTTAGCTCTCTGGACAATCGTTTTGGTAATCCCGCACCTCCTCCTAATTTCCAAACTCCGAATTCTCTGCATATATATATATATATATATATATATATATATATATATATATATATATATATATATTATATATATATATATATATATATGAAGAGTTTTTATGAGGATAGTGAGGCTCAGGTTAGAGTGTGTAGGAGGGAAGGGGACTATTTCCCAGTAAAAGTGGGCCTTAGACAAGGATGTGTGATGTCACCGTGGTTGTTCAATATATTTATAGATGGGGTTGTAAGAGAAGTGAATGCGAGGGTCTTGAAGAGGTGTTGGGCTAAAAGATAAAGAAGCAAATACAAAGTGGGAGTTGTCACAGTTGCTTTTTGCTGATGACACTGTGCTTTTGGGAGATTCTGAAAGAAGCTGCAGAGGTTGGTGGATGAATTTGGTAGAGTGTGTAAAAGAAGAAAATTGAAAGTGAATATAGGAAAGAGTAAGGTGATGAGGATAACAAAAGAATAGGTGATGAAAGATTGGATATCAGATTGGAGGGAGAGAGTATGGAGGAGGTGAATGTATTCAGATATTTGGGAGTGGACATGTCGGCGGATGGGTCTATGAAGGATGAGGTGAATCATAGAATTGATGAAGGGAAAAGGGTGAGTGGAGCACTTCGGAGTCTGTGGAGACAAAGAACCTTGTCCATGGAAGTAAAGGGGAATGCATGAGAGTATAGTTATACCAACGCTCTTATATGGGTGTTAAGCATGGGTGATGAATGTTGCAACGAGGAGAAGGCTGGAGGCAGTGGAGATGTCATGCCTGAGGGTCAATGTGTGGTGTGAATATAATGCAGAGAATTCGGAGTTTGGAAATTAGGAGGAGGTGCGGGATTACCAAAACAATTGTCCAGAGAGCTGAGGAGGGGTTGTTGAGGTGGTTTGGATATGTAGAGAGAATGGAACGAGACAGAGTGACTTCGAGTGTATAAATCTGTAGTGGAGGGAAGGCGGGGTAGGGGTCGGCCTAGGAAAGGTTGGAGGGAGGGGTAAAGGAAGTTTTGTGTGCGAGGGCTTGGACTTCCAGCAAGCATGTGTGAGCGTATTTGATAGGAGTGAATGGAGGCATATGGTTTTAATACTTGACGTGCTGTTGGAGTGTGAGCAAAGTAACATTTATGAAGGGATTCAGGAAACCGGCAGGCCGGACTTGAGTTCTGGAGATGGGAAGTACAGTGCCGGCACTCTGAAGGAGGGTGTTAATGTTGCAGTTTTATAACTGTAGTGTAAAGCACCCTTCTGGCAAGACAGTGATGGAGTGAATGATGATGAAAGTTTTTCTTTTTCGGGCCACCCTGCCTTGGTGGGAATCGGCCGATGTGTTAAAAAAAAAAAAAAAAAAAATATATGTCGTGCCGATTAGGTAAAACTTGCGATTTTGGCTTAAATAGCAACGCTCACCTTGCCATATAAGGCAAGTGAAAATTTGTGTAAGCAATAATTTCGCCAAAATCATTCTGAACATAACGAAAAAAAATATTTCATTGTGTTTGTTTATTATTAAGTTTATGTTAACGTATGTAAAATATATTTAGTTGGGTTAGGCTAAATTAAATTGCGCTTGTTGTAATAAGGTTAGGTAGGTTTTCAAAGTTTCTCTTGGTACAAAATTATAAATTTTTACACTAACATAAATGAAAAAAAAATATCTTTAAACGTATAAGAGAAAATTTTAGAAAGGACTTAATTTTATATGAGTTCTTGCAATAAGATCACAGTAAACAGGTGATATCACAATATGAATAACAACCACTTTGAAAAACATAGACTAATGGTATAAATATCCTTTTTTTTTCTTCCCTTACAGGGCATGTTTATGTTTCTCATTGGTGGTCATGTTCTAGCTGGCACTGTTCTGTGTGTGGAAATCAGCAGTAAGCTCGTTCAACGCCATGTGAACTCCTTACCATGTTAACTCAAGTTCTCTTGATCTCCGGACCTGACGTAATTCTTATGTTGGCAGATACTCTTGCATTTTAAATGTCATATGTGATAATTATATCAGTAGTTTTAAGTCATATTTTAAATATACATATAATTCAAAACCCAACTATTATATTATTGTTGTTACTGTATACAAAAAGGTGAAGATTAAGGCTCATGGGCAACACTTGGGTATCTATTTTGGAGAAAAGTATCAAATGTACTAACAGGATTATTAAGTTTAATTTAGAAGAATAAAAACCAGGACACAATATAAACAAATTTGACGTGATCAATCCATCAGCTCTATACGGAGGTGGTTAGTCCCTCACACTCTCATTACTCTTAGACCAAATTATATTTTACAGTCACTATGCATATATATTATTTCAATACATTTAAATTATTCAAAAACCTCTAAATAGTCCAATAATCTAATATTCTCTCACCTCTGAGCAACATTGTGATGGGTGCAACGAGTGAACCAGAGCGTCACAGCCAACTATTTCCCTGGCTCCTGGGCCAGCATGGTGGCTCCCTGGCCAGCATGGTAGCTCCTAGGCCAGCATGGTGGTTCCTGGGACAGCATAGTGGCTCCTGGGCCAGTATGGTGGCTCCTGGGCCAGCATGGTGGCTCCTGGGCAAGCATGGAGGCTCCTGGGCCAGCATGGTGGTTCATGGACCAGCATGGTGGCTCCTGGGCCAGCATGGTGGCTCCTGGGCCAGCATGGTGGTTGCTGGGCCAGTCCTCTATCGTTGGAGAGTGCACGGTCCACTATCATTGTTGAGTGCACAGTCCATCACTACTGACTGCACAGTTCTCCACCACTAGCGAGTGGACAGTCCATCACCACTGTCAAGTGCACAGTCCACTATCATTATTGAGTGCACAGTCCTCCACTACAGGTGAGTGCATAGTCCTCCGCCATTGTTAACTGCACAGTTCAAGACCATTTGAAAATATGCGGTCCTCTACTGTTGTTGAGTTCACGGTCTAACACTGGTGAGTGCACTGTCCGAAAGTTGTGAGTGCACAGTCCACCCTGATAAATGTACAGTTCAACACTGGTCAGTGCACGGTCCGACAATAGTGAGGGTACACTCCAACAGTAGTGAGTGTAAAGTCCACCACTGGTTAGTGCACAGTTCTCCACCACTAGTGAGTGCACAGTAATCTACCATTGTTGGGTGAACAGTCCAACACTGGTAAGTGTACAGTCTAACACTAGTAACTCCATCATATATGAGTGCATAGTAGAACACTGGTAAGTGCACAGTCCTCCTCCGTTGGAGAGTGCACGGTCCACCATCATTGTTGAGTGCACAGTCCAACACTGGTGAGTGAACAGTTCTCCTCAATTGTTGAGTGCACAGTTCAAGACCATTGGTGAGTGCACACTCCTACATTGTTGTTGAGTTCACAGTCTAACATTGGTGAGTGCACAGGCCTACAACAATGACGAGTGCGCAGTCTTCCACAACTGGTGAGTGCACAGTTCAACACTGGTGAGTGCATAGTAAAACACTAATGAGTTCCCAGTCCAACACTGGTCAGTGCACAGTCCGATACTGATCAGTGCACAGTCCAAAAACGGTGAGTGCAAAGTCCAGCACTGGTGAGTTCACAGTCCAACACTGGTGGATGCAAAGTCCACCCCTGGTGAGTTCACAGTCCTTCACCCCTTATGAGTGCACAGTAATCCCCATTTTGGGTGCACAGTCCAACACTGATTAGTGCACAATCCTCCACCACTAGTGAGTGCACAGTACGGCACCACTGGTGAATGCACAGTCCTCAACCACTTGTGAATGCACAGTCCTCCACCACTGGTGAATGCACAGTCCTCCAGCAATGGTGAGTGCACAGTACTGCACCACTAGTAAGTGCACAGTCCTCCACCACTGCTAAGTGCAAGTCCTCCACCACTGGTAAATGCACTGTACTCCACTGGTGAGTACACAGTTAGACATCACTGAAGAGGGCACAATAATCCGCTACTGTAGAATGCTCAGTCCTAATCCAATGGTGAGTGGACAGTACTGCACCACTAGTAAGTTCACAGTCTTCCACTGTTGAGTGCACAGTACTCCACCACTCGTGAGTGCACAGTCCTCCAGCAATGGTGAGTGCACACTACTGGACCACTGGTGAGTGCACACTACTGGACCACTGGTGAGTGCACACTACTGGACCACTGGTGAGTGCACACTAGTGGACCACTGGTGAGTGCACAGTCCTCGTCCACTGTTGAGTGCAGAGTCCTTCGCTATTGGTGAGTGCACAATACTGCACCACTGGTGAGTACACAGTCCTCCACCACTGGTGAGTGCACAGTCTTCCACCACTGGTGTGCACAATAATCCACTACTGCAGAATGCTCAGTCCTAAGCCAATAATGAGTGCACAGTACTGCACCACTGGTAAGTGCACAGTCTTCCACTATTGAGTGCACAATACTTCACCACTCGTGAGTGCACAGTCCTCCAGCAATGGTGAGTGCACACTACTGACCACTGGTGAGTGCACAGTCCTCGTCCACTGTTGAGTGCAGAGTCCTTCGCTATTAGTGAGTGCACCATACTGCATCACTGGTGAGTTCACAGTCCTCCACCACTGGTGAGTGCACAGTTCTACACTATTTGTTAGTGCACATTCCTCCACCACTGCTGAGTGCACAGTCCTCCACTACTTGTGAGTGCAAAGTACTCAACCACTGGTGAATGCACAGTCCTCAACCACTGATGAGTGCAGAGTTCTCCACCACTGGTGAGTACACAGTCCTCAACCACTGGTGAGTGCACAGACTTACATCACTGGTGAGTGCACAGTCCTCCACCTCTTCTGAGTGAACAGTCCTCAACCACTGGTGAGTGCACAGTGCTCCACCACTGCAGAGTGCACATTACTCCACCACTGAGGAGTGCACAGTTCTACACCGCTAAAGAGTGCACACTAAACCGCTGCAGATTGCACAGTCGTCCACTACTGAAGAGTGCACAGTCCTCCGCCACTGAAGAGTGCACAGTACTCCACCTCTGATGAGTGCACAGTCCTCCACCACTGAAGATTTCACACTACTCCACCACTGAAGAATGCACAGTCCTCCACCGCTGCAGAGTGCACAGTCCTCCACCACTGAAGAGTAAACAGTACTCACCTAGTTGTGGTTGCAGGGGTCGAGCCATAACTCCTGGCCTCGCGTCTTCACCGGTCCGCTACTGGGTCACTCTCCCTGCGCCATGAGCTTCAGCATACCTCTTCTTAAAGCTTTGAATGGATCCTGCCTCCACTACATCGCTTCCCAAACTATTCCACTTCCTGACCACTCTGTGACTGAAGAAATACTTCCTAACATCCCTGTGATTCATCTGAGTCTTCAACTTCCAACTGAGTCCCCTTGTTGCTGTGTCCCATCTCTGGAACATTCTGTCTCTGTCCCCCTTGTCAATATCTCTCAGTATTTTATATGTCGTTATCATGTCCCCCATATCTCTCCTGTCCACCAGTGTCGTCAGGTCGATTTCCCTTAACCTCTACTCGTAGGACATACCCCTTACCTCCGGGACTAGTCTTCTGGCAAACCTTTGCACTTTCTCTAGTTTCTTTACGTGCTTGGCTAGGTGTGGGTTCCAAACTGGTGCTGCATACTCCAATATGGGCCTAACGTACACAGTGTACAGGGTCCTGAACGACTCCTTTTAAGATATCAGAATGCTGTTCTTAGGTTTGCTAGGCGCCCTTATGTTGCAGCAGTTATTTGGTTGATGTGCGCCTCAGGAGATGTGCCTGATGTTATACTCACCCCAAGATCTTTTTCGTTTAGTGAGGTTTGTAGTCTCTGGCCCCCTAGACTGTACTCCGTCTGCCGTCTTCTTTGCCTTTCCCCAATCTTCATGACTTTGCACTTGGTGGGGTTGAACTCCAGGAGCCAATTGCTGGACCAGGCTTGCAGCATGGCCAGATTACTTTGTAGTTCTGCCTGGTCCTCGTCCGATTGAATTCTCATCAACTTTACATCCTCTGCAAACAGGGACACTTCGGAGTCTATTCCTGCCGTCATGTCGTTCACAAATACCAGAAACAGCACCGGTCCTAGGACTGACCACTGTGGAACCCCACTCGTCACAGGCGCCCACTCTGACACTTCGCCACGTACCATGACTCGCTGCTGTCTTCCTGACAGGTATTCCCTGATCCATTGGAGTGCCTTCTCTGTTATCCCTGCCTGGTTCTTTAGCTTTTGCACTAATCTCTTGTGTGAAACTGTGTCAAACGCCTTCTTACAGTCCAAGAAAATGCAATCGACCCACCTTTCTCTCTCTTGTCTTACTGCTGTCACCCTGTCATTGAACTCCAGTAGGTTCGTGACACAGGATTTCTCGTCCCTGAAACCGTGTTGGCTGTCGTTGATAAACTCATTTCTTTCTAGGTGTTCACCACTCTTCTCCTGATAATCTTCTCCATGACTTTGCATACTATACATGTCAGTGACACTGGTCTGTAGTTTAGTGCTTCACGTCTTCTTTTTTAAAAATTGGTACTTCATTTGCTGTCTTCCATTCCTCAGGTAATCTCCGTGTTTCGATAGATGTGTTGAATATTGTTGTTAGGGGTACACATAGCGCCTCTGCTCCTTCTCTCAGGAACCATTTAGAGATGTTGTCCGGCCCCATCGCCTTTGAGGTATCTAGCTCACTCAGCAGCCTCTTCACTTCTTCCTCGGTTGCATGTATTGTGTCAAAACTTGGTGGTGTACACCACCTCTCCGTCTTTCTGGTCCCTTCTGTCTCCTCGGTGAACACTTCTTTGAATCTCATGTAGTGTTCCTAACATACTTCGTAGTCGTTTCTTGTGATCTCTCCTCCTTCCTTCCTTAGCCTGATCACCTGGTCCTTGACTGTTGATTTCCTCCTGATGTGGCTGTACAACAGCTTTGGGTCAGATTTGGCTTTCGCTGCTATGTCATTTTCATTTTGTCGTTGGGCATCCCTTCTAACCAGCGCATATTCATTTCTGGCTCTACAACTGCCTTTTATACTTCTTCTATTCCCTAGTACACTTGGTTTTGGCCTCCTTGCACTTTTGGGTGAACCACGGGCTCATTCTGGCTTTTTCATTATTTCTGTTGCCCTTGGGTACAAACCTCTCTTCAGCTTCCTTGCATATTGTTGTCACATATTCCATCATCTCGTTTACTGACTTTCCTGCCATCTCTCTGTCCCACTGAACCCCGTTCAGGAAGTTCTTCATGCCAACGTAGTTCCCTTTCTTGTAATTTGGCTTCATTCGTCCAGCCCTTCCTGCTTCCCCCTCCACTTGTAACTCTACTGTGTATTCGAAGCTTAAAACCACATGATCACTGGCCGCAAGTCTTACCTAACTAACTTTTCAGTCAGCACCATTTTTTTTATATATAACTTGGCGACATTCTATTTTAATTAATGATTTACCGATTATTAAAATCTCTTACATACACAAATAAAGTACTCGAGTCCTCGGACAATCTAATGCTTGAATTGTGCGACTGTAATATTATATACACTAGTATTCCAGTCTGTTCAATGTAACTTCGTCACAATTTATACAAGGTATTTAGAAGACAACCATTAGCCACTTCTGGTAATTATTACACAAGACATTTTTTGACAATTAGGATTTTAGAAATTATATTGATAGTAAAAATGTTTAAGAAGAGAATTGTTAATGGACCAGTGTCTTCTTTTGATTGTTAAATGTCAACAGTTTTTGAATAATAGCTTCTGGGCATCTAAGGTTATGGGCTATTTAATATACATTCAGTAATAATTGAAATTTTATATGTGGGTTACAAACATGTAAAGTTATTTGTAACTCAAAGATCACTGAATATTTAATGTTTTTGTTATAAGGAAAGATAATTACTTTCGGACAAATATTACTTGGCATTCTCTTTATTCAGAAATTGAATTCTGATTTTTTGTTTCATAATTCAAACATCTGATAAAAGTAATGACATTTTTTTTTCAATCACAAGAAGAAAGTAAAAAAAAAAAAAAGTGGTAAGATTATTTGATTTAAGGCTCAACTTCCTTTAATTTTTATTCATGTACTTAAAGCAAATGACAACACCAACATTTGAAAGCCGCTTAGGGAAAGAATTTACTTAATCAACTTCGAGTTGCACACACATCGTGTTGCACACACATCGTGTTGCACACACATCGTGTTGCACACACATCGTGTTGCACACACATCAACATTCAGTTAGAGCAAAGTGTTTAACCAATACAAATTCAAATTGCAATATAAAATGGCTGGTACCGTTGAGACGGACCAATCAGAGACTCACACGAACACCGTCCTGAGGGGCGGGAAAGTTGCTGGTAAATCAATACAATGTGAGAGAGACCGACGCATCAGCCTGAGTCACAGATTATTTGAGAGATAACAAAAGTAAATTATGAAATTAATTAAGCATTTAATTACGGGTTATTAAGCTCCTGCTGCTGACTCTACTACTACAACTACTACTACTACTACCACTATTGCTGCTGTTTCTGATGACTCTACTACTACTGCAACTATAAATGCTGCTACTACTACTACTAATATTACTATTACTACTACAACAGTTGCAGCTGCTGCTGTTACTGATACTTTTTTTTATTTCTTAATCTTTAATACTATTATTACAACCGCTTCATATACTACTAAGACACTAAGTTTGTTACTACTAATCCCAACACCACTTCTGTCACTACTACGAAGGTTTTAATTTATAAGATTTTTGCAGTTTTAATGATGCCTTTCAAATGCTTGCCTAACCCTTGGGCACGACCTACTTCCACATTGGGCAAATGTGACACCTCCTACGACTGCTGCACCTCTCCTGTCTACAGCATATAAACTACCTCTTCGCACATATGCTGTATTATATTCAAGATTGATGGACTGAGAACATCGACTCAAGGTTGAGGGACTGACCACCTCAAACTCGTCCTGTTCTTCACGTTTCTCCTTTGTATGGACTGATGAAGCCACTGTGTGGCGAAACGTTTCCTCAATAAAGATACCCAAGTGTTGCATATGTGTCTAATTTACCAACTCGTCGGTTCTCTGAACCATTTATCTACATGACTTGGTTTGAGGTTGCTGCATACCATAACCCCCAAATCCTTTTCGCATTCTGTACGGCTGAGTTCAACATTATTAAGCTGGTAGGTGCTAGGGTTATGAACATTCCCGAGCTTTAGAACTTTGCATTTATCTACATTGAACTGCATCTGCCATTTTTCTGACCAGGAATTGAGTTTGTCTAAATCCTCCTGAAGTTCCGTGACATCTACGTCTGAATCGATTATCCTACCTATCTTTGTGTCATCAGCGAATTTGCTCATATCACTAGTAATTCCCTCGTCAAGGTCATTTATATATATTATAAAAAACAACGGGCCCAAAACTGATCCCTGTGGAACGCCACTTGTTACAGATCCCCACTCAGATTTAACCCCATGTATGCACACCCTCTGCCGATCCATGACAGCCCTTTTCCCCCAATGCCATGAGCAGCCACTTTCTTTACTAAAATCCAAATAAACAATATCGAATTCTTTATCATGATCAACTGCCTCAAAAGCCTTACTGAAATGAGTTAGGCAGGAACGGCCCCTGGTGAATCCATGTTGAGTATCATTAATCAAATTATGCCTATCGAGATGGCTTCTTATATTATCAGCTATAATTGACTCTAGTAATTTGCCTACAATTAATGTTAGACTTATTGGGCGGTAATTTGACGGGAACGACTTGTCCCCTGCTTTAAAAATAGGAATTACATTAGCCATCTTCCACGTATCAGACACTACACCTGTTTGAAGAGATAGGTTAAAAATGTTAGTTAAGGGTTCACATAGTTCCATTTTGCATTCCTTAAGAACCCTTGAAAAAAGCTCATCAGGACCTGGCGATTTATTTTGCTTCAAACGGTCTATCTGTTTGATAACCATTTCGCTAGTGACTGTGATACTACATAATTTATCTTCTTCAGGCCCACTAAAATACCTAATTCTTGGGATATTATTAGTGTCTTCCTGCATATGTGTTTATTTTTCCATTGTGTCGGTATTTTATACCATTTATTTCCACTGTTCTCGAGTAATGCAGGAAAATTTATGATATAGCAAATTTTTTTTTAGAAAAATCTGAGTCTTTTCTCTTTAAACGTTAAAAATGTCGTAAATCCCATTTTTAATTATTTTTACAATTTACATCGGATTTAATTTTTTTTAAAATCCTTAAGAAGCCCAAGTTTCTCATTTATCCAAAAATACTTTAGTAAAATTTCAAACTTGCTTTTGTTCGGACTAAACTTATGTGTTATCATCTTTCTTATAGAATGTATCGTCAATAATATTTTAAAGCCAATCATAAGAAGCATTCGTTAGTTATTGAATGAAAAACTGATATCTCTGTGAACACAACAATAAAACAAGATGACCCTTTATTAATGTTGGTATAATTACCGACAATATGTAAGGTAATCAAGCCGTAATTAAGTCTTTATCAAGCCTTTACGGCTTGATAAAGCCACAGTAAATGTCATATTAGTTGCACTTGTGTCCTTTACCTAAGATGACCTCGTAATTTTTGAAATGCTGTAACACTATTTTTCTACTCTTGCACGTAGCACGTAGTTATATTATACCTTTCTTGCACCTAGCACGTAACTCATGACTCCCGGCCCAGTTGCTTACGCACTGGCCTGGAGTTTAACAACTCCCTTGCCATGAGTTCTAACCCCAAGCGTACCTTGGTTTGTTTACATAGGTCGTACTTATATTGTACCTCACACAAATAGCGCGTAGTTATATTGTACCTCACACAAATAGCGCGTAGTTATATTGTACCTCACACAAATAGCGCGTAGTTATATTGTACCTCACACAAATAGCGCGTAGTTATATTGTACCTCACACAAATAGCGCGTAGTTATATTGTACCTCACACAAATAGCGCGTAGTTATATTGTACCTCACACAAATAGCGCGTAGTTATATTGTACCTCACACAAATAGCGCGTAGTTATATTGTACCTCACACAAATAGCGCGTAGTTATATTGTACCTCACACAAATAGCGCGTAGTTATATTGTACCTCTCGCACGTAGCACGAAATTATATTGCCCCTCTTTCAGGTAGTTATATTACTCTCAAAATAATTTTGAAACCAAAAAAAAAAAACTGTACATGAGCCAAAAAAATCCACTGCTATTGTTATGGTTGAAAATGTATTAGTATTTATTATTATTCTTATTATTAAATTTTTTGTTGTTGTAGTTATTGTTGTTGATGTTTTCGTTATTTTTAATATTATTATTTTTATTATTCCTATTCTTATTATTATTATTATTATTATTATTATTATTATTATTATTAATTATTATTATTATTATTATTATTAGTTTTTGGATTGGTGGTGGTTGTCACAGTGACAGAGATTTGATAGCATTAATACTAATGGTGGCCGCGAGAGTATTGGTTTAACTGTCGTAGAAGATGCAGGAGTTATGGTATTATTTTTATTTCTATTATTATCACTACTATTACTACTACTACTACTATAATAATAATAATAAGGACCAGCAGCCGCAGTAGTAATACTAGTAGCAGTAATAGTAGTAGTAATAGTACTAGTAATAGCAGTAGTAATAGTAGTGACATTTTTAGGATCAGGCAATTGAAGTCCTTTGTGTAAGTATTGATCTGTCGAGGGAATGATAATTAATTTATATTGTTACCAAAGTCTGAGGTATTACCACGAACTGAGAGGCACACACGCTTTAACAAAAATAATTTAACCTTCACAAACAATGGGTTATGTGACTGAGGGATAAACTTTGGTGTTGCCTTCCAGGTAATGACCGGTGCCGTCGATTATGTGTGGCAGAGATGGAGACACAGTTTATCCTGTTTTCAAGATTTAATTTAGTAATGGTGGGTTTAAGGATTTAATTTAGTAATGGAGGGTTTACGAGTGAGGAGGTGCGCACTGATGACGACAGAGTGAAAGTTCTGAACGTACATAGGAAGTTCATAAGTTACTCTCTAAGCTGTTGAATGATGGGGAATATAACTGTGGTGTGCAAGTGAATACAGATATAAATAATATAAAGTATTTAAATAAGGTGACGAGTGTAGCTTAGAGAGTTTGAAATAATGAATTAAGCTTAGATAAATTTAGATTTTGAAATGTATAATAATGGACTGACTACGCAATGGATATGAAAATATACTGAGGAAACTTCCAAGCAGCGTCAATGATGTGAATTCTTTAGGTTGCTTCAAAAATATACTAAATTAGGCAAATATATGAGTAGGAATGTTTAAGTGAATAGGGTCTACTTAACATAGATCATCAGGCCTACTGCATTTTACCTGTTGTCTTCTGTTTCTTTGAAACAGATGGTGTGGGCAATGATGTATGCTGTAGCAAGTATGTTGTTCAGTGATATACTAATTAGATAAATTAATGCATTCATCATAACGTTATGAAGGCGATGTCTCGCTCACTTTACACGTTTCTCTCCAGTCAGTAAACAACACATAAAGTGCTTAGTTTTATGCTAGAGAAAATTACACTTTATCACGGTCTATACATAAACGGTTAATAAACTAATGATTGAAATAAAATAAGTCCCAGGGAACCGTTGAACTATTTTCCATATATATTTCGTAAACAGTATAGGATTTCACGTAAACCTTGGAAACGGATACAGACAATTAATTTAAAAACACACGTGAGCAAACACTATGTCATATTTATCATAAAACCTTCGGTTTTGAAACCTTCATAACGTGTGAAGGTCCATGAGCCATGTGCTAGTATTTACTTGTAAACCAATACAGAACTTGATCAAACATAATAGGAAAAGATTTTGGGAATTAAATTATGAATAATTATTAAACCTAGACCGCGGTGCCTCAGCGTCCATATGCAAACATTCTGTTTGGTTTTATACCAAGTACAGAATGCATATATGTATTGGAGAACATTCAGTTTTGGATAGCAAAACTAATACTCTTTTCAAGCTAATCTTTCATAAAAAAGATGGATGTGCAACATCTGGGTATCTTTATTTATTGTAGACGTTTTGATATCCATAGGCTTTATCAATACAAATTCAAAGAGATAATTGGAATACAGTAGAACTATATAGAAAAGATGTGGAATAATCAGTCCTTCAGCCCTCAGGCCGAGGGACTGATTACCTCATCTTTTGTATATTAGTTCTTCTGTCTGCCATTCATGTCCCTGAATTTGTATTGATAAAGCCACTGGATGGCAAAACGTCTGCAATAAAGATACCCAGATGTTGCACATGTGTCTAATTTTCATCTTGTCGGAAGTGTCTACCATTCATGTACAGCTCTTAACCGACACTGTGGAGAGTGTAAAACGAGGCAGGTTATGAGAGAAACTCTCAAATTGATCGAAAGTATAAACAAAACGGATTTAAATAGGTTGAAAAGGATGACTAATCAAGAAAAGGTCAAAACAATTAATTCAAGTTAGATCAAATCAGATTCAGAAATAAAACAGGAAAATCATTGTTTTGCAGCAGACCTGTGAATGAGTGAAAAAACTGTTGAGTAAAGTAATCTAAACTAAAATTTGGCAGTTTAAAATAGGTTAGAGAAATATATGAATGAGTAAAGTTTGGTTCGCACGATGTCTCTTCAAAATGTAACGTGCTAAAGGTATCATTCTTAGGATGTTACATTTATTGAAGGAACTGGTAATGGAGGTGCAGATTAGAGCGAGTTCTACGTATCTCCTTTAATTTTATTCCCTTTTTACTTGATAATAAAGTTAGCATTTTATCCAGCTCTTAGGAAGGATATGGAAATCCAAACCTAAATGAGTCTGTAAACAAAATGAATCACAGTTATTTGTACATTTTCCATACTGTATAATTTTTTGCAGGGTGGGGGAGGGGAAAAGTTGGTGGCAATCACACAATAATCTACTTATAGGCTGAACAATAGTGGTGTTAGTATGGATCACGGGTGAATTCACTCTCAGGAATTTCATCTCTGCATGTCACACTGGGATGCTTTGAACCTGGGTGTTATAATTGTTATACAATACAGAGCAAATAAATAAATAAAAATATAATTACTAAAAAATACTTTATTATGACATTTAATACACACAACAGCTTTTTTAAATCAATTAAACATTTCCGAGGAAAAGTGATTATAAAAGCAGAAGTAAAGAAAAGTAAAATGAAAGGCGAGGTTAGATATAACAGACGTAGTAGTAGTCTTAATAGTAGTAGTAGTAGTAGTCTTAATAGTAGTAGTAGTAGTCTTAGTAGTAGTAGTAGTAGTAGTAGTCTTAATAGTAGTAGTAGTAGTCTTAGTAGTAGTAGTAGTAGTAGTAGTCTTAATAGTAGTAGTAGTAGTCTTAATAGTAGTAGTAGTAGTAGTAGTAGTCTTAATATTAGTAGCAGCAGTAGTAGTAGTCTTAATAGTAGTAGTAGTCTTAATAGTAGTAGTAGTCTTAATAGTAGTAGTAGTAGTCTTAATAGTAGTAGTAGTAGTAGTCTTAATAGTAGTAGTAGTGGTAGTCTTAATAGTAGTAATAGTCTTAATAGTAGTAGTAGTAGTAGTAGTCTTAATAGTAGTAGTAGTAGTAGTCTTAATAGTAGTAGTAGTCTTAATATTAGTAGCAGTAGTAGTAGTAGTCTTAATAGTAGTAATAGTAGTAGTAGTAGTAGTCTTAATAGTAGTAGTAGTAGTAGTCTTAATAGTAGTAGTAGTAGTAGTCTTAATAGTAGTAGTAGTAGCAGTAGTTCTGCTTGTGGATGGTGTCGAAGAAAGGCTTTGTTCTGTATCAATAGTGATTATAATTTGGTCAATTGGAACTGGTACTTACCTTGATTACGAACCATTTCATTATTTGATTGTTAGAGTTTTGTGTTGTGTACAATCATAGTTCAAGTTTTCAGTCTTCACGATTGTTCATTCAAATATATTATGAGATCTCTAGATGCTTTTTCCCGTACATATTATGTTACGTACATAAAATGTGTTTTCATACATACCACCACAGTCTGCTTGGTTGTTATTCTTGTTCACAAGTTTCTGTAAATTCTCGATCATTAATATGACGACTTAAACGTTGCTCTTCACATAGTTTGTGTTTTGGAGATATTTTATCCAGCATTATAGGGAAGACTTAGAGTCTATTGATATTACTGGGGTTATTTGGGTATTCCCCAGATTTTAAAGTCTTCTTTCTGCAGTTTTGGTTAAAGAATGTAGAATAATGCATTTTCATGAATATGTCTTTGATACTGCTACATTCTTCTTCTTGGCATTCACAATTGAAATCTTTCTCTGCAGATAGAAAACTAACTCGCTTATTTAAGATTCTTCTCTCAGATTTAGTGTCAAGAAGTGCCCAGTAGTGTCAAGAAGTGCCCAGTAGTGTCAAGAAGTGCCCAGTAGTGTATGTGATCAGCTTTTCCGGAAAGTTTGCGGCAAATTTAGGACAAGGAATTAGTAGACCTTTGTTCGTGAACATCATGAATGTTATCTACTCTACAAAAGTAAGTGGAACGATTCACAAACCGACATGAGGCTTTTGTTTCGGTCGCTGGACTTTTACAAAGTCTTTTAGTTATTGTGACTTGTAAATGGTCTAGTCGGACTAAGTCGAACTCCTCTTCTATGTGCGGGTTATTTGCCTATTGTTCCAGTCACGGTATTGTTCCTTTCTTTATTATTTATAAGTATAATGATTGTTCATTGTTGTTAAACTCGTCTTGAAGTTGAAGCAGATCAGGTGGAAAGGAATCTATGATGGTGGAGAAAGTGTTGGAGGTAAGTGGGAGGGAGGGTAGAAGGGAGGAAGGCAGGCAGAGGAGGGAAGGGGACTGTGGCAGTATATATTAAATCAACAATTATTGTCCAACCCTGCTCTTGCACAGCCTGTTCTATCCTGCCCTGCCCAGCATTCTCTTGCCTGTCCTGCCCTGCCTGCTCTGGCTTGTCCTGTCCTGGCCGCACTAGCCTGTCCTGTCCTGCCCTGCCTGCTCTGGCTTGTCCTGTCCTGCCCTGGCCGCACTAGCCTGTCCTGTCATGCCATCCTGCTCTTGCCAGTCTTGTCAAGCTCTTCGTTCTCTGGCTTAGACTGTCCTGTCTTACCCAGCCTGCTTTGGCATGACCTGCCTTTCCTCTGCCTGCTCAGGCTTGTTCATATCGTATCCAGGCTGATCTGGTCTGTGTTGTCCTGCTGTGCCTGCTCTAGCCTGTTTTGTCCATCTTGCTATGCCCTGAGCCGTCCTGTCCTGCCCGTTTTGGCCTGTCCTGTTGTGCCCTGGCTACTCTGTCTTGTACTGTCCTACCCTGCCTGATCTGTCCTGTCTTGCTTGTAACGGCCTGTCACTCCCAGCCTGCTCTGGCCTGTACTTCCTGCTCAGCTTGCTTTGACCGTTCTGTCCTGCCCTGCCTACGTTTTTGCCTGGCTTGTCCCATTCTGTCTCCTCAGTCCTGTCAGCTGGCTCTGGCGTGTGCTGTCCTGCCTTGACTGCTATAGCCTGTACTGCCAGCCTGTTCTGTCTTGTTCTGCCCAGCAAGACGGCTTGTGCTGTCCTGCCTTGACTGCTACAGCCTGTACTTCCCAGCCTGTTCTGTCTTGTTCTGCCCAGCATGGTCTGGCCTGTGCTGTCCTGCCTTGGCTGCTCCTACATGTCTTTTATTGGCATACTTCTTGTGGCCTGTCCTGGCATGAACTGGATGCCCTAGCATTTCCTGTCCTGCCAAGCCTACTCTGACATTTTCTGTTCTGTTCATCCTGCTCAAGCCTATGCTATCCTGCCCAGCCTGTTCTTGGCAGTCTTGTCAAGCCTTCCCTTCTCTGGTTTTTGCTGTCCTGTCCTATCTTGCTTGCTCTGGCCTGAACTGTCCTGTCCAGCCTGCTCAATCTTGTATACTCCTACCCTGATTGCTGTGGCCTGTCCTGCTCTGCCTGTTGTGTCCTGTACTACCCTGCCTGTTGTGGCCTGTCTTGTCATGTCTGCTGTAACCTGTCCAGCCCTGCCTGCCGTAACCTGTCTTATCCTGTCTTCTCTCGACTGCCCTACTGTAATAAAGTAACCCCTTCCCTGATTAAATGGGTCACATGTGGTGTATAAATTTTTAGTGAGGAGCTTCAGAAAATTTCATTATTATTATTATTATTAATATTGTGATTATTACTATTTATTTATGATGTTACTATAATGGTGTCTGTTGTCAAAGGGATGTCAGTTGTGTATCGACGCCTCTCGGAGGAGGTTATTTCCTGCTTAAGTGCCTCTGTCGGAAATCAGGGTGAGTTGGTTCTCTGCTACCTGAAGGCCTCCACCTCAGTACTTTGTTGCTTGAGTTCTCTTAGGGCAAAAGGAGGTTGTGGAAGGAACACTTTCCATGATAGACGTTACTGGAGTGGGGTTGTTAAAATTACTGTTTGTCAGCTGTAGTCCGTATAGCAATGAGGATATCTGAAATGTCTTTAAAGAACCAGAAATAAGGAGGGTGTATGTATTCTGTTTCTGCATTCCACTAGTGTCAAGGCAGTTAACGAGGTTGTCATTTCTGAAGCTTTCACCAAGAAATTTATTTTCCCGGACCGGGGAGGCGTGTAATAAAGTAACCCCTTCCCTGATTAAATGGGTCACATGTGGTGTATAAATTTTTAGTGAGGAGCTTCAGAAAACTTTCATTATTATTATTATTATTATTAATATTGTGATTATTACTATTTATGTAGATGGTGCTATAAAACAATTCCACTTCATTCCCACCCTCGCATTCTGTTGCTCTGTTATTGTATGTTCCAATATGTTTTCTCTAGAAGTTTTGTTAATCTGTAATATAGCGTATAACATGAATTTTCTTTGTGTCTGATTATTTTTCTAGTATTAGTATTCATTGTAATAATTATTGTGAGTAGAAATAAGGTTTATAGAGGCAAGTTGACCGTCTTGTGTAGAAATTTTAAAGAGTTTGTGTACATGAGAGGGATTCGATTCAAAACAAGGAGGGAACACGGGAAGAGTTCCCCTATCCACTCTCACACCTTTGTCAACTTAGGAAGCCCTTTTCAACTTCTCTATATTGATTATACTGCTGCTAACAAGTGAGTTCATAATCTGTGTTGAGAGATAAGTAGAGAAGATCAAATATTGTTACAATGCAGTCTTTTGTGTTATAGCCATTGGAGGAACAAGCCTCCAGCGGCATATCTTGTATCACTCTAAGAAAAGGCCTATTAACTGTGTATACCTTGTAACTTGCCTTATTATGATAGTTAAATAATACCTGTATATTGTATGATTAGAATAAATTGTAAGAATAGTGATAATTTAAGGTGCAATGACTGTTACTTTTGACTCATGTGACCTACCCTAATACTTCTTATTTCTAACCTATAACTTTCCTAACCTATTTTTATGCTAATACTCTTTACTAAATATCTACTACTTATGTTTAACTATGTTTATTCTCTGTAAGTTGCCTGTCACATGTAACTGAACTTAACCTAGCTTATATATGTTTTTACTATTTTTGTACCACTATTTTATTTTCCTCTGTCTTATTCATACTAGCCTATGTTTCATGTTTATTCTGTGTATAACATATATGTTCATTCTTTTTTTGTGTATTATAATTGTGTTAAGTTATACTGTTTGTTTACTGTATTTCAGCTGTCTTATTTTTATGTAAAATCTTGAATTGTTTTTGATATGCCATTTTTTATTGTTTTCATAATTTGTTATTATATTCCATTCTTATATTTTTTTTCGAGATCTTGTTTTGTTTGTAGAAGTTCTTGTTTGTGTATTTTGTGACTAAACCTGAAAATGATTTTTAGGTCTTAGCAGCAACCAGGCACCCCCCAAAAGAGATGCCTCAAGAGTAGGAGCAGGCTTGGGGTTAGCAACCAGGCACCCCCCAAAGATATGCCTCCAAAGTAGGAGAGATCCACCAGAGACACTGATGAGAGGAGAGTGCTAGAGAGATCTTAAACACTATAGTCCTGGAGGATCAGACCAGCCTTGTAATCTGGGATTTGGAAGGTCTCAGGAGCATCCCAAAGCAGGAATGTATCAAGACTATTTAAACCTCAGTATGGAAAGTAATGGAGTCCCTTGGGAATTTTGTGGGGAGGTGGTTTTGACAGCAGTAAGCCAGGCCTGCTAATAAGATTTAAGTATCTGTTGCTAGAATTTTTTTTGTGTTAATACTTTAAGATACCCCTGTAATGTGTTTATTAAATTGTAAGTGGTCTTACCTGGGTATGTTTTACTTCCCCCTTTGAGCCATGTATATAAGGTCCATGTGTCAGAGACTAAATATAATAACCTATTGATGTTATTATTTCTTTTCTGTGGAGAGTCAAGCCTCTGATAAGGTGCCTACTGTTCGCGTTTTCAGGCCATGCTACCCTAAGAGCCAGTACTTATCAGGACCCCTATCTTATTATAACTATCCTGTACTATTTATCACTGGGTTGTCTCCTGCTCTAACCCAAACTCCATGTTTTCCTCCCTTCTCCTATGACTATCGTTTCTTTTATCCCTTCCACTATTAAAAGAGCAGGTGGTGGCAGCATACTCCCAAGAGAATAGACCGCTACCGTCTATTCTCCCATATTCTAGTAATGTTCCCTTTTTATTTGATCTCTATATTCTCATATTTTTTTGTCCACTCCGAGTCTCTACCTGAGGGAACAGACAATATGGCATCGTCTGGTGTCCTGTCGACCCCAGGGTGGGGCTGGGGTGGTAGCTGCATTTCACTACACTATCTTCAGTGGTCTGTTTTACAGTGCCTGTTCTGCCTTATCCTGCCCTGCCTGCTCTGCTATGCTCTACATGAACGAGTCTGCTTTATGTGTAATGCCTGCCTTCTCAGGCCTGTCCTACCCTGCCTGATATGGTCTGTCCTGTCCTGCCTGCCCTTTCACTTAATGAATGCCCCGTCCTGCCCTTTGTGCCTCCTCTGTTAATGCCTCTGGAGATCTCAAGCTGAAGACTGGTATTTAAACAGCATAATATATCCAAGGGCAGGACGAGTGTGTCGTGGCGTCTTGGAACAATTACAAAAACTTGTATCTTGGGGTTTGATATTAGAGATACAATACGTCTTCTTGAACGGATTAATATTGATACTAATGGGACCAATGCCTGCGCACAGACCCACACACACACACACACACACACACAGGTTCAAGAAGAGGTATGATAAAGATCATGGAGCAGGGAGAGTTACGTAGTAGCGACCAGTGAAGAGGCGGGACCAAGAGCTGTGACTCGACCCCTGCAACCACAACTAGGTGAGTACAGACACACACACACACACACACACACACACACACTTACAAGCAAACACAGTCAAAGAGATGTTAGGAAGCATTTCTTCAGCCACAGAGTGGTCAGGAAGTGGAATAGTCTAGCAAATGATGCAGTGGAGTCAGACACCATACATAGGTTTAAGACGAGTTATGATAAAGCTCAAGGAGCAGGGAGAGAAGAGACCCAGTAGCGGACAGTGAAGAAGCGGGGCCAGGAGCTGAGTCTCGACCCCTGCAACCATAATTAGATTAGTACAATTAGGTGAGTACACACACACCCATACACACACACACACGTCAAGCACGTCAAGAAATTAGAGAAAGTGCAAAGGTTTGCAACAAGACTAGTTGCAGAGCTAAGGGGATTGTCCTACTAAGAAAGGTTAAGGGAAATCGGCCTGACGACTCTAGAGGACAGGAGGGTTAGAGGAGACATGATAACGACATATAAAATACTGCGAGGAATAGATAAGGTGTACAGAGACAAGATGTTCCAGAGAGGGGACACAGAAACAAGGGGTCACAATTGGAAGTTGAAGACTCCTATGAGTCAAAGGGATGTTAGGAAGTATTTCTTCCGTCATAGAGTTGTCAGGAAGTGGAATAGCCTAGAAAGCGACGTAGTGGAGGCAGGAACCATTACATAGCAATTCAGCTGGGTAGACAGGACGGGGTGCGTCACCAACAAGGGATGTATCAAGCGCTAGAGGGCATACACACAACTGAGGAGGAGGTGAAGCAGTTACTCAGTGACCTTGATACCTCAAAGGCGATGGGTCCAGACAATATCTCCCCGTGGGTTCTTCGGGAAGGAGCTGAGGTACTGAGTGTGCCACTTACCATAATATTCAACACATCCCTTGAAAATGGGCAGTTACCTGAGTTATGGAAGAAGGCCAACGTAGTCCCCATCTTTAAAAAAGGAGACAGAAAAGAGGCACTAAACTATAGACCGGTGTCACTTACATGTATAGTGTGCAAAGACCTGGAGAAAATCATCAGGAAAAGAATGGTGGAGCACCTCGAGCATAACATGATAATAAACACCAGGCAGCACGGATTCCGGGAAGGCAAATCCTGTGTAACAAACCTCCTAGAGTTCTATGATAAAGTAACAGAGGTAAGGCAAGAGAGAGAAGGGTGGGTTGATTGCATTTTCCTGGACTGCAGGAAGGCCTTCGACACAGTTCTTCACATGAGATTAGTAAAGAAGCTGGAAGAACAAGCATGTATAACAGGAAGGGCACTGGAATGGATCAGGGAATACCTCACAGGGAGGCAACAACGGGTCATGGTGCGTGATGAGGTATCACAGTGGGCACCTGTGACGAGCGGCGTTCCGCAGGGGTCAGTCCTAGGACCAGTGTTATTCTTGGTATATGTAAATGATATGACAGATGGGATAGACTCAGAAGTGTCTCTGTTCGCAGATGATGTGAAATTAATGAGGAGAATCACATCGGAAGAGGACCAAGCAGGACTTCAAACAGACCTGGACAAGCTTGACATCTGGTCTAGCAAATGGCTTCTCGAGTTCAATCCCACAAAATGCAAGGTCATGAAGATCGGAGAAGGGCAAAGAAGACCGCTGACAGAGTACAGGCTAGCGGACAAAGGCTACAAACCTCGGAAAAGGAGAAAGACCTTGGGGTGAGTATAACGCCAAGCACGTCTACGAGGCACACATCAACCAGATAACTGCGGCGAGCATATGGGCGACTGGCAAACCTAAGATTAGCGTTCCGTTACCTTAACAAGGACTCGTTTAAGACACTGTACACCGTGTACGTCAGGCCCATACTAGAATATGCACACCAATCTGGAACCCACACCTGGTCAAGCATAAAGAAACTAGAGAAAGTGCAAGGTTTGCGACAAGGTTAGTTCCACAACTCAGGGGGCTGTCCTATGAAGAAAGGCTGAGGAAATAGGACTAACAACACTGGAGGAAAGAAGGGTCCAGAGGAGACATGATAACGATATACAAAATACTGCGGGGAATCGACAAGGTAGACAGTGACAGGATGTTCCAGAGAGAACACAGAAACAGGGACACAACTGGAAGCTGAAGACTCAGATGAGTCAAAAGGATGTTAGGAAGCATTTCTTCAGCCACAGAGTAGTCAGGAAGTGGAATAGTCTAGGGAAAGATATAGTGGAGGCAGGAACCATACATAGTTTTAAGACAAGGTATGATAAAGCTCATGGAGCAGGGAGAGGCAGAGACCCAGTAGCGGACAGCGAAGAGGCGGGGCCAGGAGCTGAGTCTCGACCCCTGCAACCACAATTAGGTGAGTACACACACACGAGGTGTCAGAGTTGGCGCCGGTGACGAGCGGGGTTCCACAGGGGTCAGTCCTGGGACCAGTGCTGTTTCTGGTATTTGTGAACGACATGACGGAAAGAATAGACTCCGAAGTGTCTCTGTTTGCAGATGATGTGAAGTTGATGAAGAATTCAATCGGACGAGAACCAGGCGGAACTACAAAAGGATCTGGACAGGCTGCAAGCCTGGTCCAGCAATTGGATCCTGGAGTTCAACCCCACCAAGTGCAAAGTCATGAAGATTGGTGAAGGGCAAAGAAGATCGCAGACGGAGTACAGTCTAGGGGGGCCAGAGACTACAAACTTAAATGAAGGAAAAAGATCTTGAGGATAGTGTAACACCAGGCACATCTGAGGCGCACATCAACCAAATTACTGCAGCAGCATATATGCGCCTAGCAAACCTAAGAACAGCATTCCGACATCTTAATAAAGAATCGTTCAGGACCCTGTACACTGTGTACGTTAGGCCCATACTAGAGTATGCAGCACCAGTTTGGAAGCCACATCTAGCCAAGTATGTAAAAAGCTAATAAAGTGCATAGGGTTTGGACCAAGACTAGTCCGGCTAAGGGGTATATCCTACGAGGAGAGGTT
>WNWK01005046.1:0-65000 GCA_009830355.1 Cherax destructor | reverse complement strand
GTGTATGGTAGAGTTATTATTGAAAGAATTAAGAGTAAGACAGAAAGCAGGATAGCAGATGAACAAGGGGGCTTTAGGAAAGATAGGGGGTGTGTAGACCAAGTGTTTACAGTATAACATATAGGTGAGCAGTATTTGGATAAGGGTAAAGAGGTTTTTGTGGCATTTATGGATTTGGAAAAGGCGTATGATAGGGTAAATAGGGGGGCAATGTAACAGATGTTGCAGGTGTATGAAATAGGAGGTAGGTTACTGAAAGCAGTGAAGAGTTTTTATGAGGATAGTGAGGCTCAGGTTAGAGTGTGTAGGAGGGAAGGGGACTATTTCCCAGTAAAAGTGGGCCTTAGACAAGGATGTGTGATGTCACCGTGGTTGTTCAATATATTTATAGATGGGGTTGTAAAAGAAGTGAATGCGAGGGTCTTGGCAAGAGGTGTGGGGCTAAAAGATAAAGAAGCAAATACAAAGTGGGAGTTGTCACAGTTGCTTTTTGCTGATGACACTGTGATTTTGGGAGATTCTGAAGAGAAGTTGCAGAGGTTGGTGGATGAATTTGGTAGGGTGTGTAAAAGAAGAAAATTGAAAGTGAATATAGGAAAGAGTAAGGTGATGAGGATAACAAAAAGAATAGGTGACGAAAGATTGGTTATCAGATTGGAGGGAGAGAGTATGGAGGAGATGAATGTATTCAGATATTTGGGAGTGGACATGTCAGCAGATAAGTCTATGAAGGATGAGGTGAATCATAGAATTGATGAGGGGAAAAGGGTGAGTGGAGCACTTCGGAGTCTTTGGAGACAAAGAACCTTGTCCATGGAAGTAAAGAGGGGAATGTATGAGAGTATAGTTATACCAACACTCTTATATGGGTGTGAAGCATGGGTGATGAATGTTGCAACGAGGAGAAGGCTGGAGGCAGTGGAGATGTCTTGTCTGAGGTCAATGTGTGGTGTGAATATAATGCAGAGAATTCGGAGTTTGGAAATTAGGAGGAAGTGCGGGATTACCAAAACTATTATCCAGAGAGCTGAGGAGGGGTTGTTGAGGTGGTTTGGATATGTAGAGAGAATGGAACGAGACAGAGTGACTTCGAGAGTGTATAAATCTGTAATGGAGGGAAGGCGGGGTAGGGGTCGGCCTAGGGAAGGTTGGAGGGCGGGGGTAAAGGAAGGTTTGTGTGCGAGGGGCTTGGACTTCCAGCAAGCATGTGTGAGCGAATTTGATAGGAGTGAATGGAGACAAATGGTTTTTAATACTTGACGTGCTGTTGGAGTGTGAGCAAAGTAACATTTATGAAGGGATTCAGGGAAACCGGCAGGCCGGACTTGAGTTCTGGAGATGGGAATTACAGTGCCGGCACTCTGAAGGAGGGGTGTTAATGTTGCAGTTTTATAACTGTAGTGTAAAGCACCCTCTGGCAAGACAGTGATGGCGTGAATGATGATGAAAGTTTTTATTTTTCGGGCCACCCTGCCTTGGTGGGAATCGGCCGATGTGTTAATAATATATATATATATATGTCGTGCCGATTAGGTAAAACTGGTCAATTAGCAAGAACTCATCTAAAATTAAGTCCTTTCTAGAATTTTCTTCAGTGTAATAATTCTATAATTTTGTACCAAGAGAAACTTAGAAAACCTTAACCTTATTACAACAAGCGCAATTTAATTTACTAACCAACTAAAATATATTTTAGATACGTTAACATTAATTTAATAATAAACAAACACAATGAAATATATTTTTTTCGTTATGTTCAGAATGATTTGGGAAATTATTGCATACACAAATTTTCACTTGTCTTTTATGGCAAGATTAGCTTGCTATTTAAGCCAAAATCGCAGGTTTTACCTAATCGGCACGACATATATATATATATATATATATATATATATATATATATATATATATATATATATATATATATTATATAATATAATAATTGGATAAAAAGGCTTCAAGGAACAATATTTGGATTTCTTTCGGAAGCAATTTGAATATTCCACTTCCCCTACCACCCCATCTTTTCATTCTTTTTTACCAATAGGTATATTTTATTACATATGGTACAAAAGATTTAAGAGATTCATTGTTGATATAAAGATGGCATATACAGTACATGAGGTGTGACAGATACATGTCTAGTACATATTGTTACATGTTTGTCACTGATAATAATTCGAAAATCTCATCCAGCTCTGAACAGCAGCGCTGAGTCTCTGGAACAGAAAACTAGCTGCCCAGGAAACCCTAGTTACCTTGATGAGTCTTTTGCCTTGCTGAGTAGTTCTTAACTCGTTTCAGCCCATGGACCACCAACCCAATTATAAAAATATCGTGGACTATTTCATTTTTTGAGTATTGATATATAAAGGCAAAGCAATAAGAACAGACAATTTGATTTGGAATATATTTCTTATAAACAGAAATTCGAGAAGTTATATAAAATAATAGATATCTAACATTTTGGTCTCAAGTTATATAAAATAATAGATATCTAACATTTGGTCTCAAATATATTTCTTTCAAACATAATTTCCTGGAAATAAATTAATACATATCTAACATTTTGCTGTGAAATTTCTTTCTAACAAACATAATTTTGAAATATACAGCCAACATTTTTCTTTTAAATATGATTATTTAACATTTCCTTGCAACCAGACGTTTGGATTATCTTCTCACTGACAAGCTTTTCAATGTTAGGAGTGGTACTTGATAATGTTAGGAGTGGTACTTGATAATGTTAGGAGTGGTACTTGATAATGTCAGTAGATGTACTTGATAATGCACAACCAATATCGCTTTCAACTGCAAGCTGATTCCTCTGTTTGGACCTAATGTGCAACAACATGAAAATCTACTCTCACACATGTAAGTTGATGTAAATGGCAAAATAAATCTGACTGCATGTGTTGACAGATTTGGGTAAGTAACAATCATACTGGCCCAAACATTTTCCATGGTAGACCGCTGGTACACATCTTTAGCTGCCAAATAATTTTTCAGGTCCAAGAACTCTTCCTGCATAGCCTCTGGAACACCATGAACATCTGTTACGAATGGATTCCTGATGGAAGAAAACCCATTCCTTGTCATGTCCACCTCCGGAAAATATCGCTGAAATTCATCCCGCAGCTTTAGTAAATGCTCGAGAATATACATCTGAATGACTTCCCTTCCCCCTAGCATGGCATCCACACTAAATTTTTACCTGCGACTCTTCCGATCCAGAGTTCTAATTTCTCAAGAAAAGCCTTGATGATTCCTTGATGAGAGAACATATTTGCTCTGTGAATGAAACAGTGAACTCCGGGTACCAATGGAGCAGCTGTTTCACCAACGCAGGTGCACCATCAGTGGTAACACCCACCAAATTTACCCAATCTAGACCATTTGCTTCAAAGAAATTGTTAATAATTTCTAACACATCCTGAGCCCTTGTGGTGGTATCAAGAGTCTTACAAAAGAGAAACTCGTCTTTGAAGTCTCCCTCAGCCATGTATCGTGCAAATACCAATAGTTGAGAAGACAGTGAGACATCAGTTGATTCATCAAACTGTATGACAAACAATGGATATTTCTTTATTTCATCCACAACTTGTTCACTGATGTTTTGTGAGATCTCATTTATCCCTCTCGACACTGTGTCATTAGAAACTGACATCATTCAGCTTCCGTGTTGCGTCCTCGCCCACAACAAGCCTCGCCATTTCTTTTGCACAGGGTAGCACAAGTTCCTCTACAGTCGTATGAGGCTTCTTGGCCTGTGCGACTTTGTATGAGACAATGTAGGAAGCGAGCACTGCATTTGCTTTTACCCAATTTGCCCAATCTGCATTTGCCCAAATTGCAACAAATTGGGGAGCACTTTTCGGGATGGAGTTTAAGCTTAGCTGGCTTCATTGCAGCTAACAAGGGCGAATCCGTTATCCGACCACCCCTCTTCACGCTGGTCAATGTGCATATATCGCTGACCCACACTTTATTTTCGATAAATTTAAGACTATATGCACCAATCTTCTGTTAATTACCAAATATAGTGAACGTTCTGTGGACCATCCAAAATGTCACGATGGACCACCATATGAGAACCACTGGCCTATGGGAACAAACATATAATGATGGGAAAGTTATGCGTATTTTCTCGACTTTTGGCAGCTGCCCCTCCTTCCTCCCTGGTGTATTGGAGATAGGTATCAGCCAAGGTAGATGCACATGTGTAGTCCCACACCACCTGTTTGCCGTCTGTCCAGGCTTGAAGGGTTATACCATCTGGACGCTTTTGGCTGCCATCAGATCTGCATAGTTGGGGTGGCTTCTCCTTTACTGCTGGGCATCCAAGACTGTTTCGAAGTGCTCCCTCTTGATAACTGTATTAGCCTCCTCATGTCTTGCAATTTTTTCGTCGATTCATGGATGAAGCCATCGGTATGAAGCTTGTCTGCTACTTCACTGAGACAAATACCTGAGTTTGCAGACAAGAACTTTGTCCATGGAAGCATAGAGAGGGATGTATGTAGTATAGTTATACCAACATTCTTATATGGGTGTGAGACATTGGTGATGAATGTTGCAAGGGGAGAAGGCTGGAGGCAGTGAATGTCATGTCTGAGGTCAATGTGTGGTAATATAATGCAGAGAATTGGAGTTTCGAAATTAGGAGGAGGTGCGGGATTACCAAAACTATTATCCAGAGGGCTGAGGAAGGGTTGTTGAGGTGGTTCGGACATGGGGCTTGGATTTCCAGCAAGCATGCGGGAGCGTATTTGATAAGAGTGAATGGAGACGAATGGTTTTTAATACTGTTGGAGTGTGAGCAAAGTAACATTTATGAAGGGATTCAGGGAAACCGGCAGACCGGACTTGAGTCCTTGAGATGGGAAGTACAGTGTCTGCACTCTGAAGGAGGGGTGATAATGTTGCAGTTTAATAACTGTATTGTAAAGCAGCCCTCTGGCAAGACAGTGATGGAGTGAATTATTATGAAAGTTTTTCTTTTTCGGGCCACCTTTCCTTGGTGGGAATCGGCCGATGTGTTAATAAAAAAATATATATATATATATAAATAAGCCAACAGGATCAGACACCTAGGGAGCATGGGGAAAAAATGATGCTACACGTTTCCTTAAAGAACTGGGTTCTAGACTCATCGACATCACCAGGGACCAAAGGGCAGCCACTTTCATATTCCAGCGCCTCAGTGTGGCCATCCAGAGGGGAAATGCATACTGCAAACTGAGCTCGCATCCAATGGATTCATGTTCATGTTTGTGTTTTCTGTCAATGTATTATGTCTATTAATAAAGCACTTATATACTATATATAGGGGGTGGTAGGAGAAGAAAATATTCAAACAGCTCCGGGGAGAACCTCGAGTTTTCCCTGAGGTACGTTTATTGTCTTCTCTGAGGATGAGGGTCCCCAGTAAAGTTCAAGATGTGGCACCTATATATATATATATATATATATATATATATATATATATATATATATATATATATATATATATATATATATATGTCTGCGATTAGGTAAAACTTGCGATTTTGGCTTAAATAGCAACGCTCTTCTTGCCATATAAGACAAGCGAAAATTTGTGATGCAATAATTTCGCAAAAATCATTCTGAACCTAACGAAAAAAATATATTTCATTGTGTTTGTTTATTATTAAATTAATGTTAACGTATCTAAAATATATTTAGTTGGGTTAGCTAAATTAAATTGCGCTTGTTGTAATAAGGTTAGGTAGGTTTTCAAAGTTTCTCTTGGTACAATATTATAAATTTTTACATTCACATAAATGAAAAAAATATATCTTTAAACGTATAAGAGAAAATTTTAGAAAGGACTTAATTTTAGATGAGTTCTTGCTAATTGGCCAGTTTTACCTAATCGGCACGACATATATATATATATATATATATATATGTGTGTGTGTGTGTGTGTGTGTGTGTGTGTGTGTGTGTGTGTGTGTGTGTGTGTGTGTGTGTGTGTGTGTGTGTGTGTGTGTGTGTGTGTGTGTACTTGTGTGTGTATGTGTGTGTGTACTCACCTAGTTGTGGTAGCAGGGGTCGAGTCACAGCTCCTGGCCCCGCTCTTCACTGGCCGATACTCGGTCACTCTACCCGCTCCATGAGCTTTATCATACCTCTCCTTAAAGCTTTGTATGGATCTTGCCTCCACTCCATCACTTCCCAGACTATTTCACTTTCTAACATCACTGTGGTTCATCTGAGTCTTCAACTTCCAACTGTGACCCCTTGTTGCTGTGTCCCACCTCTGGACCATTCTGTCTCTGTCCACCTTGCCGATTCCTCTCAGTATTTTATATGTCGTTATCATATCGCCTCTATCTCTCCTGTCCTTCAGTGTCGTCAGGTTGATTCCGGTAACCTCTCCTCGTACGACATACCCCTTAGCTCCGGGACTAGTCTTGTTGCAAACCTTGGCACTTTCTCTAGTTTCCTTACATGCTTGGCTAGGTGAGGGTTCCAATCTGGCGCTGCATACTTCAGTATGGGCCTAACGTACACAGTGTACAGGGTCCTGAATGACTCCTTATTAAGATGTCGGAATGATGTTCTTAGGTTTGCCAGGCGTCCGTATGTTGCAGCACTTATTTGGTTGAAGTGCGGCTCATGAGATGTGCCCGGTGATATACTCACCCCAAGATTGAGTGAGGTTTGTAGGCTCTGGCCCCCTAAACTATGCTCCGTCTGTATTCTTCTTTGCCATTCCCCAATCTTCATCACTTTGCTTTGGTGGGATTGAATTCCAGGAGCCAGTTACTGGACCAGGCCTGCAACCTGTCCAGATCCCTTTGTAGTTTTGCCTGGTCCTCTTCCGATTGAATTCTTCTCATCAACTTCACATCATCTGCAAACAGGGACACTTCGGAGTCTATTCCTTCCGTCATGTCTTTCACAAATACCAGAAACAGCACCGGTCCTAGGACCGACCCCTGTGGCACCCCGCTCGTTACATGCGCCCACTCTGACACCTCGCAACGTACCATGACTCGGTGTTGTCTTCCTGACAGGTATTCCCTGATCCATTGTAGTGCCTTCCCTGTAATCCTTGCTTGATCCTCCAGCTTTTGCACTAATCTCTTGTGTGGAACTGTGTCCAAGAAAATGCAATCTACCCACCCCTCTCTCTCTTGTCTTACTGTCGTCACCCTGTCATAGTACTCCAGTAGGTTTGTGATGCAGGATTTCCCATCCCTGAAACCATGCTGGCTGTCGTTGATAAGCTCATTCCTTTCTAGGTGTGTGTGTGGTGCCGAACAGATAAAGTTGGTCAATTAGCAAAAAATTATTTAAACTTAAGTCCTTTCTAAAATTTTCTATAATATATTTAAATATCTTTTTTCATTTATGAACATAAAAATCTATAATTTTGAACCAAAAGAACCTTATAAAACTTACCTAACCTTATTATAAGATGCGTAATTTCATTTAGCCTAATCCAAGTAAATATATTTTAGATAAGTTTAGAATAATTTAATAATAAACAAACACAATGATTTTTTTTTCCTTAGGTTCACAATGTTTTTTTTTAAATTATTATATACACAAATTTTCCCTTGCTTTATTCGGCAAGAAGAGCGTTGCTTTTTAAGCCAAAATCGCATTTTGTACATATTCGGCTAGATATATATACACATATAAATATAGTTGTATATTTATTCATTTATTTATTTTGTGAGATCATTGGTAATTATTGTTTCATAAAACAAGGAGGGAAGAGCGAACCAACTGTCTGAATGATATGTTTACAGACACGCCTCGTGCTGTAAATATCCAATCATCTTACACTTCCCAACTCTATTACTGCGTTGGCCAATAGAATGCGAATGTGTGGCTCAGCTTTCACATATAAGGGGAGACTGTGACCAGCTTACCTCATTCTTCTCTACTCTCTGAGTTGGTGCTGAACCATCCTCAGTCTCACAGTGTAATCGTCTGAATCATAATCAGTACGGTAAGATATTTTTAATTCTGAATACAGTATTTCACAATAGTATAATTATATAAGTATATTAGAAACAGTATATATATATACATATATATATATATATATATATATATATATATATATATATATATATATATATATATATATATATATATATATATATATATATATATGTTGTGCCGATTAGGTAAAACTGGTCAATTAGCAAGAACTCATCTAAAATTAAGTCCTTTCAAAATTTTTCTCTTATACGTTTAAAGATATATTTTTTTCATATATGTTAATGTAAGAATTTATAATTTTGCACCAAGAGAAACTTTGAAAACCTACCTAACCTTATTACAACAAGCGCAATTTAATTTAGCCTAACCCAACTAAATATATTTTAGATACGTTAACATTAATTTAATAATAAACAAGCACAATGAAATATATTTTTTTCGTTATGTTCAGAATGATTTTTGGGAAATTATTGCATACACAAATTTTCACTTGTCTTATATGGCAGGAAGAGCGTTGCTATTTAAGCCAAAATAGCAAGTTTTACCTAATCGGCACGACATATATATATATATGTCGTGCCGAATATATATATATATATATGTCGTGCCGATTAGGTAAAACTGGTCAATTAGCAAGAACGCATCTAAAATTAAGTCCTTTCTAAATTTTTCTCTTATACGTTTAAAGATATATTTTTTTCATTTATGTTAATGTAAAAATTTATAATTTTGTACCAAGAGAAACTTTGAAAACCTACCTAACCTTATTACAACAAGCGCAATTTAATTTAGCCTCACCCAACTAAATATATTTTAGATACGTTAACATTAATTTAATAAGTAACAAACACAAGGCAATATATTTTTTTCGTTATGTTCAGAATGATTTTGGCGAAATTATTGCATACACTAATTTTTCACTTGTCTTATATGGCAAGGTGAGCGTTGCTATTTAAGCCAAAATCGCAAGTTTTACCTAATCGGCACGACACATATATATATATATATATATATATGTCGTGCCGATTAGGTAAAACTGGTCAATTAGCAAGAACTCATTTAAAATTAAGTCCTTTCTAAATTTTTCTCTTATAGGTTTAAAGATATATTTTTTTCATTTATGTTAATGTAAAAATTTATAATTTTGTACCAAGAGAAACTTTGAAAACCTACCTAACCTTATTACAACAAGCGCAATTTAATTTAGCCTAACCCAACTAAATATATTTTAGATACGTTAACATTAATTTAATAATAAACAAACACAATGAAATATATTTTTTTCGTTATGTTCAGAATGATTTTGGCGAAATTATTGCATACACAAATTTTCACTTGTCTTATATGGCAAGGTGAGCGTTGCTATTTAAGCCAAAATCGCAAGTTTTACCTAATCGGCACGACATATATATATATATATATATGTCGTGCCTAATAGGTAAAACTGGTCAATTAGCAAGAACTCATTTAAAATTAAGTCCTTTCCAAAAATATTTTTTTTTCTATTTATCTTAATGGTAGTAGGTTGGTAGACAGCAACCACCCAGGGAGGTACTACCGTCCTGCCAAGTTAATGTGAAACAGAAACCTGAAACTGTTTTACATGATGGTAGGATTGTTGGTGTCATTTTCTGTCTCATAAACAAGCTGGATAACAGGTATATCTTGCTACTTCTACTTACACTTAGGAGCATGCACATGCATATATATACATACATACATATATCTAAGTTTTTCTTTTTTTTTCTTAATAGCTCTTGTTCTTTATTTCCTCTATTCTCCATGGGGAAGTGAAAAAGAATCTTTCCTCCGTAAGCCATGCGTGTTGTATGAGGCGACTAAAACGGCAGGAGCAATGGGCTAATAACCCCTTCTCTTGTATACATTTACTAAAAAAGAGATTTTTTTTATAAAACTGGGATGTTTGAATGTGCGTGGATGTAGTGCGGATGATAAGAAAGAGATGATTGCTGATGTTATGAATGAAAAGAAGTTGGATGTCCTGGCCCTAAGCGAAACAAAGCTGAAGGGGGTAGGCGAGTTTCAGTGGGGAGAAATAAATGGGATTAAGTCAGGAGTATCTGAGAGAGTTAGAGCTAAGGAAGGGGTAGCAATAATGTTGAAAGATGAGTTATGGAAGGAGAAGAGGGAATATAAATGTATAAATTCGACGATTATGTGGATCAAAATAAGGGTCGGATGAGAAAAGTGGGTCATAATAAGCGTGTATGCACCTGGAGAAGAGAGGAGTGTAGAGGAGAGAGAGAGAGAGATTTTGGGAGATGTTAAGCGAAAGTATAGAAATTTTTGAACCAAGTGAGAGGGTAATTGTGGAAGGGGACCTAAATGCTAAAGTAGGAGAAACATTTAGAGAGGGTGTGGTAGGTAAGTTGGGGTGCCAGGTGTAAATGATAATGGGAGCCCTTTAATTAAAATTTGTATAGAAAGGGGTTTAGTTATAGGCAACACATATTTTAAGAAAAAGAGGATAAAAAAGTATACAAGATATCAGGATGTACATGTTTATAGAGGGGCCACAGATATATCAGATCACTTTTTAGTTGTAGCTACAGTGAGAGTAAAAGATAGATGGGATACAAGGAAAATATAAGCAACAAGTAAGAGAGGTGAAGGTTTATAAACTAAAAGAGGAGGCAGTTAGGGTAAGATGAAAACAACTATTGGAGGATGGACGGGCTAGTGAGAGTATAGGCAACGGGGTTAAAGATGTATGGGGTAGGTTAAAAAAAATGTAGTGTTAGAGTGTTCAGCAGAAGTTTGTGGTTATTGGAAAGTGGGTGCGGAAGGGAAGAAGAGCGATTTTGGAATGATGATGTAAAGGGAGAAAAAGTTAGCATATGAGAGGTTTTTACAAAGTAGAAGAGATGCAAGGAGGGAAGAGTATATGGAGAGAAAAAGAGAGGATAAGAAAGTGGTGAAGCAATGTAAAAAGATAGCAAATGAGAGAGTGGGTGAGATGTTATCAACGAATTTTGTTGAAAATAAGAAGTTTTGGAGTGATATTAATAAGTTGAGGAAGCCTAGGGAACGAATGGATTTGACAGTTAAAAATAGGAGAGGAGAGTTAGAGGTATGGGGAAGATAGAGGGAATATTTTGAGGAATTGGTAAATGTTGATGAAGATAGGGAAGCTGTGATTTCGTGTATAGGGCAGGGAGGAATAACATCTTATAGGAGTGAAGAAGAGCCAGTTGTGAGTGTGTGGGAAGTTCGTGGGACAGTGGGTAAAATGAAAGGGGGTAAGGCAGCTGGGATTGATGGGATAAAGATAGAAATGTTAAAAGCAGGTGGAGATATAGTTTTGGAGTGGATGGTGCTATTATTTAATAAATGTATGTAAGAGGGTAAGGTACCTAGGGATTGGCAGAGAGCGTGCATAGTTCTTTTGTATAAAGGCAAAGGGGACAAAATAGATTGCAAAATTATAGGGGAATAACTCTGTTGAGTATACCTGGTAAAGTGTATGGTAGAGTTATTATTGAAAGAATTAAGAGCAAGAAGGAGAGTAGGATAGCAGATGAAAAAGGAGGTTTTAGGAAATGTAGGGGGTGTGTAGACAAAATGTTTACAGTGAAACATATAGCTGAATAGTGTTTAGATAAGGGTGAAAAGGTTTTTATGGCATTTATGGATTTGGAGGTAATGTGACAGATGTTGCAGGTGTATGGAATAGGAGGTAGGTTACTGAAAGCAGTGAAGAGTTTATACGAGGATAGTGAGGCTCAGGTTAGAGTATGAAGGAGAGAGGGAGATTATTTCCCAGTAAAAGTAGGCCCTAGACAAGGATGTGTGATGTCACCATGGCTGTTCAATATATTTATAGATGGGGTTGTAAGAGAAGTGAATGTGCGTGTGTTAGCAAGAGGTGTAGGGTTAAAAGATAAAGAATCTAACACAAAGTGGGAGTTGTCACAGTTGCTCTTTGTTGATGACACTGTGCTTTTGGGAGATTCTGAAGAGAAGTTGCAGAGGTTTGTGGATGAGTTTGGTAGGTTATGTAAAAGAATGAAATTTAAAGTGAATATAGGAAAGAGTAAGATGGTGAGGATAACCAAAAAATTAGGTGATGAAAGATTGGATATCAGATTGGAGGGAGAGAGTATGGAGGAGGTGAATGTATTCAGATATTTAGGAGTGGACGTGTCAGCAGATGGGTCTATGAAGGATGAGGTGAATCATAGAATTTATGAGGATAAAATGGTTAGTGGTGCACTTAGGATTCTTTGGAGACAAAGAACTTTGTCCGTGGAAGCAAAGAGAGGAATGTATGAGAGTATAGATATACCAACATTCTTATATGGGTGTGACGGATGGGTGGTGAATGTTGCAACGAGGAGAAGGCTGGAGGCAGTGGAGATGTCATGTCTGAGATCAATGTGTGGTGTGAATATAATGCAGCGAATTCATAGTGTGAAAATTAGGAGGAATGCGGGACTACCAAGACTATTATCCAGAGGGATGAGAAGGGGTTGTTGAGGTGGTTTGGACATGTAGAGAGGATGGAATAAAGTAGAATGACTTCGAGAGGGAAGGCGGCGTAGGGGTCGGCCTAGGAAAGGTTGGAGGGAGGGGGTAAAGGAGGTTTTATGTGTGAGGGGCTTGTACTTCCCAGCAAGCATGCATCAGAGTATTTTATAGGAGTGAATGGAGACAAATGGTTTTTAATACTTGACGTGCTGTTGGAGTGGAAGCAAAGTAACCTTTATGAAGGGATTCAGGGAAACCGGCAGGCTGCACTTGAGTCCTGGAGATGGAAAGCTCAGTGTCTGCACTCTGAAGGAGGGATGTTAAATGTTGCAGTTTTATTACTGTAGTGTAAGCATGCCTCTGGCAAGAGAGTGATGGAGTATATGATGATGAACGTTTTTCTTTTTCGGGCCACCCTGCCTTGGTGGGAAACGGCCGATGTTTTAATAAATTAAATAAAATCTTAACGTAAAAATTTATAAATTTGTACGAAAAGAAACTTAGAAAATTTACCTAAGTTTATTATAACAAGCGACAATTTAATTAAACTAACCCAACTAAATATATTTTAGATACGTTTACAATAATTTTATAATAATCAATCACAATGAAATATATTTTTTTCGTTAGGTTGAGAATGATTTTTGAGAAATTATTGCATACACAAATTTTTGTTTGTCTTATATGGCAAGAAGAGCGTTGCTATTTAAGCCAAAATCGCAAGTTTTACCTATATGGCGCGACTTAAAGTTTGTACGTCAGTTTTGGTCTAAAATAAAAATCGTTGTATCATTTTTTACGATAAAAAATTTGATATCAATCTGTAAAAATTTTTTTTTGTTAAACTTAAATTTTTATGGGAGTTTGGCCTCTTCGGCAAGTTCGGCTTATTTAGTACGACACATAAATCACCTTGAATATGGTAATGCAGGTGAGGTTTTTAAGACGGTGAGATGGCAAAATATATATTTACTCTTGGAAACGTTTACCTAGCCAGTAGATTAATCAGTCCAGTGCGAGACCAGCGCTGAAAGATGACAAGGAATGTTAGGTAATCTGTCCCTCATACTGATGGTATGTTCAACGTTTTCAAAGGTACAATGTATGCTCGGCGATGGAGCTTAATATACTGCAGACAGTGAGGTGAAGCAGTTGAGGCACTGTTACCGGTGGACAAAGTTCATTAAATGAAGCACTTCATGACAATTAGCAATGTTTATTCAGTCTGGCAAAACGTTTCACAATTAAGATTGTGGGTTTTCTAAGACATTTATATACTATTACCTGTCAGACACAGCAACATCTTGGAATCTCAATTCAGAAATTTTTTCAACGCTCGCTTAGCTGACAGTCATGAGTAACTAAGCATTTTTATTATGACGCTGGATGTCCTTTATTTCCCCCCAAAAAATTTTAAATGGATATATTAAACATATCTCATTCCGAGCATCGTCTTAGATGAAATTAGCTTTGAATAGCGACAGTAGTTTAGTTCTTAATTGTTTGGTTTATATTTTTTTTTAAGAAATATTGCTAACAGATGTTCACAAACTTCTCTCGCATTCTTTACCAAATCTCCCAGCTGAGTTTATACTATGATATAAGTCGTAATAAAGAATTATTTACATCTAGTGCTAGATATATCTTGAATTTTCGAAAGTATTATTTATGATTGAATTCGTATTAATATGTAGGTGCTGAAATAATGAGAGCAAAAACAAGCAAGACATTAAGAGAGAGACTTACCCCCAGTTACTGGAGTATCACAAGTCGGCCTCATTTATGTACACACATTGTGATAATTCATCTTGAAACAAGTATGTGAAGATTCCGACTCCTTCTTCCGTATTTCATTTTGAGGACAATATTTTCTTGGACAAGGAGGTCTGGACTCTGAATAGTGAGTCATATTTCGTAAAATAATTCTTCGAAGATTTGAAGAACAAAAATATTTTACGTAACATATCAGTTCACTATTTTGCATCAAGAACTTGCAATAACAACGCTGATATCAGTGTCTTAACAAGAACAGTGGAATGTGTAGCTGATTTTGCTTCTGCTTTATTTTCACAGATTATTATAATGAGCATCCGACGAAAGAGTCAACCAACGCATGCCTGTGATCGCGCTAGTTTTGTAATAATGCGAGCTGATGGTATGTCCCTCCGGGCAATTGCTAGAGAGACTGGCTTCAGCACGTCCACCGTCTACAGGTGGATTCACCGCTACCTACAGGAAATCAGGATCACCTCAAGTTCTGGAGAATACGGAAATTTAAAAGCAAATTTAAAAAATTATAAGGTAGCCGTTAGTGCCCACACTCAACAATTTTCCAAATTCTTTATGGATCCAATAAATTCTCCATCATCTAGTTGCCAGACTAAATACTCTCCACCTTTCTGTCAAGAGAGACAATTCAATTAATACCAAACATCTTTCTCGAAGTGCTTACAGTTAATGGCAGGGACATACATACATCAATCTGCATTAAATAATTTTCCTGACTAATCCAATGAACAATTTGAATGATGAATTCCTTATCACTTCCACGTATTCTGCAACAGATGCGTCGGTACTTGCATTATGGAGCTTCTTGTGATGAATAAATATAATTACTGAAGAATTCAGTATTCGATTGAGAAAACGTTCAGACTAAATGAAAATTTTCGAGAATTTCTACATTTCAATATGCATATCTCAACCTTCCACAAAGTAAGGTCTCATTACATAAAGAAGTTCTCGGTTTCAGCATTGAAAACATTCGTCCCTGTAGCACTGTATGATTCTTCAGGATTTAACGCTCAGTTCCTTTATATTATTATTATTTTAGCAAATAAAGAGATATAAAAAAAAGAAACAATGACAAAATAATTTAAAGATAAAAAGAAGAATCCAAACCTGTATTGTTAGCACAGCGTCTTGTCATAGTTGGCTCTTCGTCTATTATTTTTAAGAGAGCTAACTCCGTGCCACTTTTATGGATTTGTTTTTATTATAAAACTTTATGAAGGTTTCTTTTAAGTTTAAGATTAACTAAGACAAATGAAAGTGGCAAGTATGATATTTGTTTATGAGTAACAGCAATCATGTCAACAAAGTTTTCTTAAAGGGTAAAAGATAGTATAACAAAATGGTTTGTTCAGTTGTCTTAGTTGAATTTTTATTTATTTCATTCAAGTGCGAAAGATTGAGTGAAATTAATAGAAATAACATTCTCGATCAATGTAATTAACATAATAAATTATGCCATAACGAATTTCTTAATACTTTTTTTACGAAAAGAACATCTGATAAAACAATAAGTAAAGAGTGTGAACCGAATCTCACAGAAATTATTAGCATTATCTAACAAAACAAGAAAGCTTGAATATTATGATCTAACTGCACACGTAAGTACCTTTAAATCAGCTAATTATAATTAATGGAACTTTTCGCTTAAGAGAAAATATTTATTAGATTCAGTGCCTGTAGACAGTATAAAGGTAATTAATGGTTCATATAATATCTATATAACTTGGCAAAATTAAGTGTAAATGTAACATATGATTCAACCAGGTATACTTATGTGCATGTTTGTTCACGATGAAACTGAAGGCAAGGACATGTAACTTTTGTTACATTCAGTAGTGTTAGACCATATTTATTATTATTAGTAGTATTACTATAATTATTATTGTTCTCTTTATTATTATATTATTATTATTACTATTATTATTTTATTATTATTGATTTTATTTTAGGATTCTAATATTTAAATATATATACACGAAATACGTATGGTTTATGCACTAAAATCTTGAAAGTTGGGGTTTAAGGTTCAGTCAGGAGTGCAGTTGGTATAAGTGCATCAGACTGTTGATGTATGAAGTGACGTCTATTGCTTCCTGATGGATAATGCAGCCTTTTAATATTTAATGGACTGATAGATTTTCAAGAAATGATGTGTTCTTGCATGAGGAGTTAGTATGTAATTTAATTAATCACGGGACTTGCAGATGAGTTAATAGGGTTTCCAAAGCTTATTCCTTGGTTAGCATTGAGAATGGGTTGGGCAAACATTATTGTTAGTGGGTTTGGATTTCAGAAGGACATGTCCAGTATGATTCAATAGGCCTACTGCAATGAAAGAATATATTCAGGAACAAAGATGCAATTTGATGTATTGTTGGACACCAGTTCAGACAATGGTTGATGACAGCAGTTTTGAAGTCGTTGAGAGAGTAGTTGTTGTAGTGTTGGTGGGCCATCAATAGCAAAACGAGCCACTGAATCTGCTTATTCATTGGCCTAAACGCCAGAGTGCTCAGGCATCTAGATAAAAAAAAACCTCCTTTGTACTTTCCGGAAATACTGCTTAGCCATTTTTATAAGCTAATAGGAATAGAATATGAAGAGCTAATAACTCAATTTGGAAAAAATAGTATAACTTCGAATGCTAGACAGCGACAAGTAGTAAAAATGGTACCCGACACTTTTAAGTATCATATAACAATAATACCTTTGTTAAATGAATCCTCGGAGTTTTTCAGGATTAAAGGTAAATGTTCGATTTAGGGTTAACTTTAAGAGAACATAAATTAAAAAAAACTAAGCGGAGTTTGATCACGGAGAATAAAGAAACTTTTATAAAAGGGAGACAAAAAAAATAAATGAGTCTTATTAACATTAGAAAGACTCTCCAGTACAGAGTAACTACAGATGTTTTAATGTTGAGAATCGATGATGTTGATTCGCAACGTAATGTTTACAGGCAACAGTCTAGAGAGAACAGTAAAGAAGGGAAAAAAAAACTTGTTCTCGTTTATAAATAAATAATACAAATTCTAACTGCTAATGTTTTATATCTTACGTGTTTAGTAATGAGATTTTATATTCAATGTAAGATAAACATTAATGTATATAAAATTGGCTTCGGTGAAAATATGACTGACACCTATGTATATAATTCTGACGTCAGTATATATTACACTAAAACTGTTAATATAACACTGACATCAGTATATTTAACCTTGATATTAGAATATATAACATCAATATAAGTGTATATAACATGGGATTCATAACATTGTTATTAGTGTATACAGCACTGATATGAGAGCATATAACACTAATATCAGAGTACAGTATATATCACTGATATCAGTGTGCATACCATTGATGTCAACTTATGTAACACTGATATCAGTTTAAATTGAATAAAATCACCAAACCTCTTTATAACAGTAATGTAGCTTATACACTATCACTGTGGTTGATACACTATCACTGTGGTTGATACACTATCACTGTGGTTGATACACTATCACTGTGGTTGATATATCACTATCGTTGATACAACATCACTGTGGTTGATATATCATCACTATCGTTGATACAACATCATTGTGGTTGATATATCATCACTGTGGTTGATATATCATCACTGTGGTTGATATATCATCACTGTGGTTGATATATCATCACGGTGGTTGATATATCATCACTGTGGTTGATATATCATCACTGTGGTGATATACCATCACTGTGGTTGATATATCATCACTATCGTTGATACAACATCACTGTGGTTGATATATCATCACTGTGGTTGATATATCATCACTGTGGTTGATATATCATCACTGTGGTTGATATATCATCACTGTGGTTGATATATCATCACTGTGGTTGATATATCATCACTGTGGTTGATATATCATCACTGTGGTTGATATACATCACTGTTGATATACATCACTGTAGTTGAATATCATCACTATGATTGATATATCATCACTGTGGTTGATATATCATCACTGTGTTGATATATCATCACTGTGGTTGATATATCATCACTGTGTTGATATACATCACTGTGGTTGATATATCATCACTGTGGTTTATATATCATCACTGTGGTTGATATATCATCACTGTGGTTGATATATCATCACTGTGGTTGATATATCATCACTGTGGATGATACATCATCACTGTGGTTGATATATCATCACTGTGGTTGATATATCATCACTGTGGTTGATATATCATCACTGTGGTTGATATATCATCACTGTGGTTGATATATCATCACTGTGGTTGATATATCATTACTGTGGTTGATATATCATCACTGTGGTTGATATATCATCACTGTGGTTGATATATCATTCACTGTGAGTTGATATATCATCACTGTGGTTGATATCATCACTGTCTACATGTGGTTGATATATCATACTGTGGTTGATATATCGATTACATGGTTGATATATCATCACTGTGAGTGATAATCATCACTGTGGTATAGATATAATCATCACTGTGGTGATAATCATCACTGGATGATATACATACTGTGGTTGATATATCATCATGTGGTTGATATATCATCACTGTGGTTGATATATCATTACTGGGGTTGATATATCATCACTGTGGTTGATATATCATCATTACTGTGGTTGATATATCATCACTGTGGTTGATATATCATCACTGTGGTTGATATATCATCATTACTGTGGTTGATATATAATCACTGTGGTTGATATATCATCACTGTGGTTGATATATCATCACTGTAGTTGACACATCGTCACTGTAGTACATCTCATTACTGTAGTTGATACATCATCATTGTAATTGACATATCTTCACTGTAGCCATCACAGTAGTTGATACATCATCACTGTAGCCATCACAGCAGTTGATACATCATCACTGTAGCCATGATTGATCTTGATACATCACTGTAACCATGACTGTAATTAACACATTATCACAGTTGATACATAAATTTTATATGTGACAATAGTATAGTTTACACAGCATTAGTGCAGCTCACACATCAATGTGGCTCACACATCAATGTGGCTCACACATCAATGTGGGTCACACATCAATGTGGCTCACACATCAATGTGGCTCACATCAATGTGGCTCACGCATCAATGTGGCTCACGCATCAATGTGGCTCACACATCAATGTGGCTCACGCATCAATGTGGCTCACACATCAATGTGGCTCACATAATAAAGAGTGAAGTTTGTACAACATTAATGATGGTCATACATAAATGTTACCTTCAACATCAGTGAAGTTTATTCAGAATCAATGAAGTCGATACCAAATATATATTTCTTTCAATATTTGATGAAAAATAATTTAATTGTAATCAATGCTAAAAATGTTTCTAGGTCAGATTTTCTAACAATAAAAATTATTGACTCCTAATTTCTTATTTTTCTACTCCATTAAAATAAATCATTATAAGATGTCATAGTTCAAGTCTTCCTGCTACATGCAATTACTGTTCAATATTACATGTGCAATACTAGTGAAAGTTATATTTTAACAATTGAATGGGAAGCAAAATAGGTTTTGCAAGAATATTCATCTAGAAAGTTTTACATCATGGTTTATAAAGTTCAGTTGTTTGTAGGGTATTGAATACAAGTTGACAATTAAGACTTCAGGTAAGTTCTTAACCGCCAATCAAGATCACTTTCATCACTAAAACGGTGATTGAAGTTCACTCTTAAAAATCATATATTGAGCCATATATATATATATATATATATATATATATATATATATATATATATATATATATATATATATATATATATATATATATATATATATATGCAAAAAGATCACAGTAAACAGGTGATATCAAAATATGCAAGAAAACCACTATGAAAAAATAGAAGAATTCCAAGCGCTTTCGTGACTACTCACATATATATATATATATATATATATATATATATATATATATATATATATATATATATATATATATATATATATATATATATATATATAAATGTATAAATTCAAGGATTATGTGGAGTAAAATAAAGGTTGGATATGAAAAGTGGGTTATAGTAAGTGTTTATGCACCTGGAGAAGAGAGAAGTGTAGAGGAGAGACAGAGATTTTGGGAAATATTGAGTGAGTGTGTGGGAGTTTTGAACCAAGTGAGAGTAATTGTGGTTGGGGATCTTAATGCTAAAGTGGATAAAAATGTTGTGGAGGGAGTAGTAGGTAAATTTGGGGTGCCAGGGGTAAATGTAAATGGGGAACCATTAATTGAGCTATGTGTAGAAAGAGGTTTGTAATAAGTAATACATATTTTATGAAAAAGAGGATAAATAAATATACAAGGTATGATATAGCACGTAAGGAAAGTAGTTTGTTGGATTATGTATTAGTGGATAAAAGGTTGCTGGGTAGGCTTCAGGATGTACATGTTTATAGAGGGGCAAAATATATATAGATCATTATTTGGTTGTAGCTACAGTTAGAGTAAAAGGTAGATGGGACAAAAAGAAAATGGCAACAGCAAGTAAGAGAGAGGTAAAAGTGTATAAACTAAGGGAGGAGGAAGTTAGGGTGAGATATAAGCAACTATTGGCAGAAAGGTGGGCTAGTGCAAGTATGAGTAGTGGGGGTTTGAAGAGAGTTGGGATAGTTTTAAAAATGCAGTATTAGAATGTAGGGCAGAAGTTTGTGGCTATAGGAGGGTGGGTGCAGGAGGAAAGAGGAGTGAGTGGTGGAATGATGAAGTAAAGGGTGTGATAGAAGAGAAAAAGGTAACTTATGAGAGGTTTTACAAAACAGAAGTGTTAATAGAAGAGAGTGGTGAGAGAGTGCAAAAGAAGAGCGGATGAAAGAATGGGAGAGGCTCTGTCAAGAAATTTTGCTGAAAACAAAAAAAAATTTTGGAGTGAGATAAGGTAAGAAAGCCTAGGGAACGAATGGATTTGTCAGTTAAAAACAGAGTAGGGGAGTTAGTAGATGGGGAGCTGGAGGTATTGGGTAGATGGCGGGAATATTTTGAGGAACTTTTAAATGTCGATGAAAAAAGGGAGGTGGTAATTTCATGTACTGGCCAGGGAGGTACAACATCGTTTAGGAGTGAAGAAGAGCAGGATGTGAGTGTGGGGGAGGTGCGTGAGGCATTACGTAAAATGAAAGGGGTAAAGCAGCTGGAACTGACGGGATCATGACATAAATGTTAAAAGCAGGGGGATATAGTGCTGGAGTGGTTGGTATTTTTGTTTAATAAATGTATGAAAGAGGGGAAGGTACCTAGGGATTGGCAGAGAGCATGTATAGTTCCTTTATAAAAGGGAAGGGGGAAAAAGAGAGTGTAAAAATTATAGAGGAATAAGTTACTGAGTATACCAGGTAAAGTGTATGGCAGGGTATTATTGAAAGAATTAGAGTAAAACAGAGAGTAGGATTGCAGATGAGCAAGGAGGCTTTAGAGTGGGTAGGGGATGTGTAGATCAAGTGTTTACAGTGAAGCATATATGTGAACAGTATTTAGATAAAGGTAGAGAAGTTTTTATTGCATTTATGGATTTAGAAAAGGCATATGATAGAGTGGATAGGGGAGCAATGTGGCAAATGTTGCAAGTGTATGGAATAGGTAGTAAGTTACTGAAGGCTGTAAAGAGTTTTTATGAGGATAGTGAGGCTCAGGTTAGGGTGTGTAGGAGAGGGAGATTACTTCCCAGTAAAAGTAGGTTCTTAGACAGGGATGTGTAATGTCACCATGGTTGTTTAATATATTTATAGATGGGGTTGTAAAAAAGTAAATGCTAGGGTGTTTGGGAGAGGGGTGGGATTAAATTATGGAGAATTAAATGCAAAATGGGAGTTGACACAGTTACTTTTTGCTGATGATACTGTGCTTATGGGAGATTCTAAAGAAAAGTTGCAAAGGTTAATGGATGAGTTTGGGAGAGTGTGTAAAGGTAGAAAGTTAAATGTGAACATAGATAAGAGTAAGGTGATGAGGGTATCAAACGATTTAAATAAAGAAAAATTGGATATCACATTGGAGAGAGGGATTATGGAAGAAGTAAATGTTTTCAGATATTAGGGAGTTGACGTGTCAGCGGATGGGTTTTTGAAGGATGAGGTTAACCATAGAATTGATGAAGGAAAAAGGTGAGTGGTGCATTGAGGTATCTGTGGAGACAAAAACGTTATCCATGGAGGCAAAGAAGGGAATGTACGAAAGTATAGTGGTACCAAAACTCTCATATGGATGTGAAGCATGGGTTGCAAATGCTGCAGCGAGGAGGAGGCTGGAGGCAGTGGAGATGTCCTGTCTAAGGGCAATGTGTGGTGTAAATATTATGCAGAAAATTCGGAATGTGGAAATTAGGAGAAGGTGTGGAGTTACTAAAGTATTTGTCAGAGGGCTGAAGAGGGGTTGTTGAGGTGGTTTGGTCATTTAGAGAGAATGGATCAAAGTAGAATGACTTGGAGAGCGTATAAATCTGTAGGGAAGGAAGGCGAGGTAGGGGTCGTCCTAGAAAAGGTTGGAGGGAAGGGGTAAAGGAGGTTTTGTGGGCGAGGGGCTTGGACTTCCATCAAGCATGTGAGCGTGTTAGATAGGAGTGAATGGAGACGAATGGTTTTGGGACATGACGAGCTGTTGGAGTGTGAGCAGGGTAACATTTTGTGAAGGGATTCAGGGAAACCAGTTAATTGATTTAGTTGGACTTGAGTCCTGGAAATGGTAAGTACAATGCCTGCACTTTAAAGGAGGGGTCTGGGAAAATGACAGTTGGGAGAGACTTATTCTCAGCTGTCGTATCTGAGCTCCTCTGAAAAGACAGTGATTATGTATGAGTGTGGTGAAAGTGTTGAATGATGATGAAAGTATTTTCTTTTGGCGATTTTCTTTCTTTTGGGTCACCCTGCCTCGGTGGGAGACGGCCGACTTTTGAAAAAAAAAATGATATATATATATATATATATATATATATATATATATATATATATATATATATATATATATATATATATATATATATATATATATATATTAATCAAATATCGAAACCAAGCAATACAAGATGCCAAACAACCACGGAGGGGGTGAATAGAATGATAGCTCTAGGCATTTCGTGTGCAAAGAACACATCATCAGGAGCTTGCAAAATTGCAGAAAAGAGGAGGATGCCCACGCAAATACGTTCCCAGAGGATCGCCTTCATTGGCACTCCAGTGAAGGCGGTCCTCTGGGAACGTATGTGCTATCATTTTACTCCTCCCCGTGGTTAAGGACCTGTCTCCTGCTTTGTTAATAGGTATTACATATGACATTTTCCACTTGTCTGGGACCATACCAGTTTGTAGTGATATATTGCAAAGATTATCCAAAGGTTTGCTAAGCTCCTCTTTACATTCCTTTAAAACCCTTTCAAACAGTTCATCAGGGCCTGGGGATTTGTTCGGTTTTAATTTATCTTTTTGTCTGAGGACCATGTCACTAGTTACCCTAGTCGTGCATAGTATATTATTGTTGTGTTCCACATAAATTATTATTTATGGAATTTCACTAGTATCTTCCTGCGAGAAAACTGACATTAAATAAGAGCTAAAAATTTCACACATTTCCTTATCACTGTCAGTGATTTGACCTGAGTTACTTTTGAGTGGGCCAGTCTTGTCTCTAATCTTACTTCTATATACCTGAAAGAAATCTTTTGGGTTAGTCTTCGAATCCCTTGCCACTTTAGTCTCATAATCTCTTTTAGCTTTTCGTATTCCCTTTTTATTTTTCTCTTTAATTGAATAAATTGATTTCTTAACTGCCCATTCTCTCTTTTTGATACGGCTGTATATGTCTGTCTTTTGACCAATGGGATGTTTTAATCTATTGTTTATCCATTTGGAATAATTTTTGGTTTATCTAATTTCCCTACTTGGAACATAAGTTGTCTGGGCAGCTAGAACTATGCTCTGAAAAAGTCATATTGGCAACCAATACCACCTACGGGTTTTTGGATAATTCCATTATATATTAAAACTAAGTGATTTGTGATTGCTTTCCCCAAGCTCATCATTAACCTCATGATTATTAGTTGGTTCTGTCACAAACTGTTTTAAAAGGCAATCCTGAATCTTGTCAAGAAAGTTATTAGACTCAAGAGTTCCTGTCATATTGTTCCAATCAGTTTGGCTAAAGTTAAAATCTCCCATTAACACGACATTTTCATATCTAGACGCCTTATGAGTTCGTCCCAAAGCAGCTTACTGCACTCCCTATCAAGATTTGGGGGCCTATAAATCACACCCAAAATTAATTTGTCACGACCCTCGAGAAACTGTAGTCAAACAGATTCTGTGTCCGATGCTTCTAATCTTATATTTTGTCTAACACAATTTAAATTATCTCTGACATACATCGGCAATCCACCACTCTTCCGATTAACCCTATCAGTGTGGAATAATTTATAGCCTTGTTTGTGGCATTCAGAAGGCATTTCTCTATCTTTCAGGTTGAACCAGGTCTCCGTTATAGCAATAATTCTATATCACCTGCACATGCAAGGAATCTTAGCTCATCTATGTTATTTCTTAGACTCTTACTATTAGTATAGCAAACCTTAAGGAGCTAGTCACTCTCTGCCCTCTACTGTTTCTCTTTGTTGATCAATTGCTTTGCCTTTACTAGCAACTTTATTTTGATTATTGTTTATTAAACTTAACCTTGAGGTATCCTGGTAATATCTACTGTTTTCAACCCTATTACTGCAGCTTGAGTTTTTCCCACACACACCTATTTCTCTATAATCGATCAGTTTAAAGTCCTAGACAAGTCAGTAATGGCCCCCTCAATTGAGTGGGCTAATGCAACCACACTGATAAGTAGCGCGGTGGCACCAGCCAGTATCTGACTGAGGGACAGAGGCCCAGTGGCACCAGCCAGTATCTGACTGAGGGACAGAGGCCCAGCGGAATGCCAACCACACTCCGGTGTCCCCCACACCTCATATGGGGTCAGGGGAGTACGCCCCACAGTCTGCAGATATCATGAGGTAAAATAACTAGGAGATAGTTCATAGCCAGCACTAAGCTTCTAACCGCTGGGAACAGGTCATGTGACCTAAGAAGTTACATTACAATAGTGAATCATTTACACACAGAATGCAGCTAATGTGAACAACCTTCAAACTAATGAAACAGAAGGAATAAATCCCTCATTTTGTCAACCGATGTTACAGAACGTTCTAGAATATTCTAGAAATATTCTCAGTGTCAATTAAAATGCTTGTGTGAATTCTCCTATTCAGGCTTTTCTTTCTTATAGTAATTAGGCAAATCCTGATTTTGTTCTTTTTAACACCATTACTATCATCATTATTCACTATCATCCACTACTACCAATATTATATCATTATTATTATACTATTACTAACAACCTAATTCAGTAAATCAATAATCTAGTTGGAATCACCATGTTGCAATCAACTATGTGTACCTTGTACCGCTGTACCTAGACGGGTTAGGACCTCAATAGGTCACTCTGCTTCTCTTTTGGGCTATCCTAGGATGATCGCACATGTGCACCCATACCTAAATGAACACCCATGACTACTTCCTTACTACTGATGGTATATCACTCAGGTTACAGTCTGTATTGCAGCACACCACCTAGAGCGTCTGTATCATTACGATACCTGTATGCCGTAGTATCTGGGTGGGTTATATCGACGGTCACGGCAGACCTAACATGTTAAATATCGACGTTCGCGACGGACTTAACAAGATATTATATAGTATATCGACGTTCATGACGGGCGCACCATGATGTTCAATTTGCTGACTCAGGTTCAACATAAGCGAAACATCACGAAACCCTCTGGCATAAGGAGCAATCCAGCACTTTTTTATAACATTGTCAGTTTAAGGCTGTGCACAATAGGTTCCATTAAACAACTATTGATTTTATACCAAACTGCGGCAGGCCAGGATTCGACCCCACGAATATTACCCCGCCTCAACAGGCCAAACATTGTACATGTATAACAATACTGTGACTAGCCACGGTTTCGAACCCATGCTGCTTTATCCCTTATCATGGGGAGCGAAAACACATGACGCTCTAACCCACAGGACCATGTAATCCTACAAGAATGATGCACCCAGCCAAGCTAGGTGTTTTACCATAATCCGAGGACATACGGTGATGTGGATGCCTCTGAGCTAATTTCATTCTACTCCCTGTTTGGTGTACTAGCTCAACGATCAGTATTTTATATTGTAACCACGAACGGGTGGTATTGATCAATAACAACACTGCGATAGCCAAGGATTCGAACCCATGCTGATTTGGCCCGCCTCATTGACCGAAAACACATGACGCTCTAACCCACAAGACAATGCAATCACAATGACGCCCCAGATCATCCGAGATATACGGTGGTGAGGTGCCTCTATACTTCATTCTACTCTGTTTGTACTAAGAGCATAATATACAATAATATAAATATATATATATATATATATATATATATATATATATATATATATATATATATATATATATAATAATATATATATATATATATATATATATATATATATATATATATATATATATATATATATATATATATATATATATATATATATATATATATATATATATATATACATATATAGGTACCACCTCTGGAACTGTGCTGGGGCCCTCATCCTCAGATAAAAGAATAAACTTACTTCAGGAGAACCTTGAGTTTTCCTCGGAGCTGTTTGAATATTTTATTCTACCACCCCTTTATTCTATATTCTAAGTAGGCTATATTTAAAAAGACAAAATACATCGATAAAAGTACAATAGGGAGTAGAAGAACATCTCAGAGCTACATCTCGAATACCTTCCCCAGGTCCCCGGCGGTGGGCCGCGTCCCCAAAATGCTGCAGGCATTTTCCCTCTGGATCGCTCTGTGAAGAGTTTTTCACCAAGCTCTTGGAAGAACTTTAGAGCACACTTGCCCCATACTTCAAGAGTCTCCGACCCTTATGGTATGAAGTTTTAGCAAGGGGGCTCCACCCCCTTCAGCTTCAGAGTATGGCAAGTAGGTGTCTGCTAATGTGGCGGCACAGGTGTAGTCCCAAGCAATCTGCTTACCATCCTTCCAGGGTAGAATAGTGGCTCCATCAGGACGCTTTTGGCTTCCGTCAGACCTCTGTACTTGGGGTTTCCGTTCAGCTGGGCAACGGATTGTGCCGAGGCTTCTCTTCATGATGTCGTTGACCATCTCAAGTCTAGAATACTTCCGTTCTGATGCGTGACACACGAGACCATTAATTCCAAATTGATCAGCCGTCGCCCTGCCGATAAATAAAAACTAGTTTTTGCCATAAATCAGCGGAAATTATTCTGAACATTAGGAAGAAAATATATATAATTTTATAATTTACTTTAAATAATATTCTATTAATGTAAAATGACCTTTGATACATATAGCCATATAGCAGAATTTAGTCAGAAAAAACTGTTAGTTTAATGAGGTTATGTTATATTTAATGAGGTTATGTTATTTTTGGTTAAAACAAGTAAAAATATTTCATTTACATTATAAATATGTTATCTAACTTTCTGTAAAATATTTTTTTTTAATTTATTTTGTAAAGAGTTCGGCCTATTCGACAAGTTCGGCTTATTAGCCACGTATGTATATGTAAATAAATGCACGGACGTACATTAAATTGATTTTTATTTTCAAAAAATCAACGTAGATGATGAGGAATATATGGACAGCGATGTTTCTCCTGACTGCTGTCGAGAATTACGGAGATGTCCAGTCACCAGAGACTGTTGGTAGGTACGATGTTCCTTATGCATTTATTGATATATATTACTTTTAGAATTGTATAAAAAAACAATTTTTCTCTAAAACTAATTTTAAAACTCACCTACCTTTGCTAGGTTTGAGTAGTTGTGATGCATTCGGTAGGTCATTTATGTAAATGAGGAATAGGAGTGGCCCCAGGACACATCAAGTCGTTGGTGGAAGAAGCACATTCAAAAATATATTACCCACAAATTGTCATTATCACCAGTCTGTCTGCATATATTTTCACTTTGTAAATCGACCACTCGCATGGAAAATTTCCTGGTGAGGTTTCTAATTATACACACAGCTGTGACACTTCCTAATATTAGCGAGAACAACTAACAAACACTTAAGAACATAAGAAATTAGGAACACTACAGCAGGCCTGTTGGCCCATACTAGGCACGTCCTTCACCATCCATCCCACTAAACGGATATTTACCCAACCCAATTTACAATGCTACCCAAGCAATAAACTCCTAAAATTCAATTTACCCATGTGCAAGACCCACTCAAATCCAACCCCTCTCACTCATTTATTTGTCTAACCTAAATTTGAAACTACCTAAGGTTTTAGCCTCAATAACCCTATTAGGCAGACTGTTCCACTCATCAACTACCCTATTTCCAAACCAATACTTTCCTATATCCTTTCTAAATCTAAACTTGTCTAATTTGAATCCATTACTGCGGGTTCTCTCTTGGAGAGATATCCTCAAGACTTTATTTATATCCCCTTTGTTAATACCCATCTTCCACTTATATACTTCGATCATGTCTCCCCTCATTCTTCGTCTTACAAGTGAAAGCAATTTAAGGGACTTTAATCATTCTTCATACGGAAGATTTCTAATGCTATGAATTAACTGTCATTCTACGCTGAATGTTTTCTAACGAATTTATATCAATTCTGTAAAATGGAGACCAGAACTGAGCTGCATAATCTAGGTGAGGCCTTACTAACGATGTATAAAGCTGTAAAATAACCGCTGGACTTCTGTTGCTTACACTTCTTGATATAAATCCCAGTAATCTATTTGCCTTATTACGTACGCTTATGCATTGCTCTTTTGGTTTAAGGTTGCTGCTTACCATCACCCCCAAGTCGTTTTCGCAATCTGTATGGCTAAGTTCTACATTATTTAACTTATAAGTGCTTGGGTTATTGACACTCCCGAGCTTCAGAACCTTGCATTTATTTACATTGAACTTTATCTGCCACTTTTCTGACCACGAATTAAGTTTGTCTAAATCCTCCTGAAGTTCCATGACATCTACGTTTGAATCAATTATCCTATCTATTTTCGTGTCGTCCGCGAATTTGCTCATATCACTAGTAATTCCCTCGTCAAGGTCATTGATATATATTATAAACAACAACGGGCCTAAGACTGATCCCTGTGGAACACCACTTGTTACAGATCCCCATTCGGATTTAACCCCATTGATGCACACTCTCTGCTTCCTATTGGTGAGCCATGACTCGATCCATGACAACACATATACCCCAATGCCATGAGCTGCCACTTTCTTTAACAGTCTCTGATGTGGTACTCTATCAAAAGCCTTACTGAAATCTAAATAAATAATATCGAATTCTTTATCAAGATCAACAGTCTCGAAAGCTTTACTGAAAAAGGTTAATAAATTAGTTAGACAGGAACGGCCCCTCGTGAATCCATGCTGAGTATCATTAATCAAGTTATGCTTATCACGATGGCTTCTTATGATATCAGCTATAATTGACTCTAGTAATTTACCAACAATTGAGGTCAGGCTTATTGGGCGGTAATTTGACGGTAGTGACTTGTCCCCTGCTTTAAAAATATGAATTACATTGGCCATCTTCCACATATCAGACACTACACCTGTTTGAAGAGATAGGTTAAAAATGTTAGCTAATGGGTCACAGAGTTCCATTTTGCATTCCTTAAGAACCCTTGCAAAAAGCTCATCAGTACCCGGCGATTTATTTTGTTTCAGTCGGTCTACTTGTTTCATAACCATTTCGCTAGTGCCTGGGATATTAAATAATTTATCTTCTTCAGGGGCACTATATAAATTAATTAATGGGATATTATTAGTGTCTTCCTGTGTGAAAACCGAGAGAAAATAATTGTACAAGAATGGTATACAATACCGACAGTATGAAATAAAGACACATGTGCAACATCTGGGTATCTTTATTGTAAACGTTTCGCCATTCAGTGGCTTTATCAATACAAATTCTAGGACACTATGTGAAGACAGTAGAACTATATACAAAAGATGAGGTAATCAGTCCCTCGGCCTTGGAGTGGTGTGAACAGCACCGAAGTCGTTGAGTTTCTGGAGTAGAGGCAAGGAGGCTGGCGCTTATATACTAACGTCAGGTGGAAAGGGACGTGTAGTAGACGAGGGCATAGTCACTGGTAGGCGGGATTCCCCAGTGGAAGTAGGTCATACCCAAAGAGATGGGTTTGTTGTAGTAGTAGACACCACTCCAAGGCAAATTAAGTCATAAAGCCTTAATAATCAAATATCCTGTCTAGAATATATTAACATAGTTAAGCTACACTATAATAAGTGGCTTAACATGTTAAGGATTTAACTACAGGCCTCTTCAATTAGCATCTCCAGTGTCATACACTTGAAGGCATGATGGTTGACCCACAGTGTGTGGGCGGTAGTCACAACAAAACCTTGAGGAGTATAGGTGCCCAGATCTTGTCTCCAAAACCGGATGTATTTAGTGGCTCATTAATCGTTATTTCTAGGTATTCCTGAAAGACATCATTAACAGTCTTTGTAGTAGTAAGTAATCATTATGAGTACTAGATATGCGCATTTTGTAGGTGCTGTAAATATGAACTAATGGTATTTTGTGGGTCTCACGCACTGACCAAAAACTTCCGGAAGGAAAATAATACTGACAACACCTCAGTCTTCAGAAATGTATTCCATATATGCTAGATATGAGACGGCTGATACTTAATGTGCATGAGATTAATGATATGATTGATGCATTAGGTAATCAAGTCGTTAGTCACGATAGAACACCTCTATTCAAGACACCTTGTCTGACGAATAGTTCCTTCATCCTATATAGAATACAGGCTCAGCGGTCACTCATTGAGGAACATAGGGTATCATAGTGAGCACATTCCCTGAGTAGCATATGTGATTCTGGCAAACATAAGAACAGCTTTTCGACAGCTAAGCATGCAGGCATTCACGACACTGTACACATTGTACATCAGGTCCGTATTGGAGTGCGCACAACTAGCATGTATCCCACACCTGGTCAAGCACATCAAGAATTTGGAGAAAGTGCAGAGGTTAGTCCCGAAGCTAAGGGGTATATCCTAGGCCAGAGGTTAAAGAAACTCTACCTGATGACACTGGAGGATAGGGCGGATTAGTCAGTCATATTCGAGTTAAGGATTTTGTACATATCTATTCGTACTATACGTAAAGGACTCAGCATCAAAGTTAATGTTATGCTTATTGATTTCAGCATACTGGAATATTACTAAATTATCTTTGGAATAAAAAACAGAAATGTTGTGCTCAGTTTCTCTGCTTGTTTGCTCAATGTATGAGTAGATGAAGCCTTCACAAGGAATTTCTTATACACTGGGATCATCAAGAGTGAATCATTTCTTGTTTCGCTTTGAAAATTCTCGAGGTGATGTAAACAATTAATATAATGATATCAGAATCCCTTATGTGACAATATTTTTACATATTAGTTTTTATTCCCTAAATTATTATTTTTTCTTTTCATCAGTTTTAGTTAATCAGTCCACACATAATTTTTCATCATCCCTTGTAACTAAAATTACCATCTGATGAATGAGAAATCGCATCACCAGCTGCTCAGACGGGACACGCTAGACTGACAACTCAGTTGGTGCAAGTGAGACTGCCAAGACACGTATTACAGACTGGCATGGCCAAACAGCCGGTGGAGGCTGGTCCAACAACACAGGTGGTGCAGGCAAGCCAGACAACTCAAGAGGAGGCTGGTCTAATAACAGAAGAGGTGAAGACTGATATGACAACACACGTGGTGCACGCTGGGCTGAAAGCACACATGCTAGCTGAGCTGACAGCGCTGGTGGTACAGGCTGGACTGACTAAACAGGTGCTGGAAGCTGTGCTTGCCTCATCCTCACATGAAAGCAGTTCTTTAATTTTCACCACTGACGGTACAACCTCACCCTCCACTCTCTTCAAGGCAAGTGCCCCAGTATGGCAGTTCATGTGTTTACAGTAGAATATTTAAAATTTATATTTAAAATAACTTTTTCCTAACATTATTTGCGGGGAAAATCAAATGTTTTGAAACATGATTATTACACCGTCGTTTTTTATAATTGTATGTTATCTGTTAAGATTCCGACAGCACTCTGTAATGTAATTTGGCATAAATCTGTTTGTAAGACAAGTCACGAGGAAGAGATGAATGCACTGGCAACATATTTGAAAATAAACAAGGTAATAATACATAATATTTAAAAGTGTCTTTTAAGATAATGGATCATCGACTGCTTCCAAGAGGACTTGGATTTTTGATCAAGAACGAGAAGGATCTCTCTCTGCTGGTTGAAAATATTAAGCAGGTATGTAGATTACACATTGTTTAGATTCCAATATTTATATTGGCTCAACACATTGGCCGTTTCCCACCAAGGCAGGGTGGCCCGACAAAGAAAAACTTTCATCATCATTCACTCCATCACTGTCTTGCCAGAGGCGTGCTTACACTACAGCTACAAAACTACAACATTAACACCCCTCCTTCAGAGTGCAGACACTGTACTTCCAATCTCCAGGAATCAAGTCCGGCCTGCCGGTTTCCCTGAAACAGTTCATAAATGTTACCTTGCCTACACTCCAACAGCACGTCAAGTCCTAAAAACCATTTGTCTCCATTCGCTCCTATCTAAAACGTTCACGCACGCTTGCTGGAAGTCCACGCCCCTCGCACATAAAACCTCCTTTACCCCCTCCCTCCAACCTTTTCTAGGCCGACCCCGACCACGCCTTCCCTCCACTACAGATTTATACACTCTCGAAGTCATTCTATTTTGTTTCATCCTATCTATATGTTCAAACCATCTCAATAACCCTTCCTCAGCTCTCTGGATAATAGTTTTGGTAATCCCACACCTGTCACTTAAGTTAGTGATGAAAGAGTCGAGTAATTAGCAAGTATGCGAAAAATGGCCATATGTAAATAATATCGAAAGAAAACTTAAATTTTACTAATGAGCCTTTTTTTTTTTGTACAAAGACAAAAAAATTCCTAAGTATTACCTTCAATACATAACGTCATTATTTCTTCAATAAACAGATTTTGTTAATGAAAAACTATTGCCGAAAAACTGTTAAGAGACGTTTTGCCAGCTGTGAACCATATCAGTCCAATAAAGAGTTCAGAGAAAACAATATATATATATATATATATATATATATATATATATATATATATATATATATATATATATATATATATATATATATATATATGCAAGAAAACCACTATGAAAAATAGAAGAATTCCAAGCGCTTTCGTGACTACTCACATTATCAAGGAACTATAACAGGAAACATGACAAGAAGGGCTTATATAAGGGCGAGACTACACCTCACAGTCACATCACACTAACAAAGACTACACCTCACAGTAGCGTAACATCGCACGACTCTGTGAAAAGGAAAATAAGAAAGGACCTGAAACTCTTCCCAAGAATTAAGATTAGTCCAATTTATCATTAAATTCTTCCCAAATTTTATTAATTATAAATGAATCCAATTTATATAAACCAAAAGAAATATTCATATTATTTTCAAAACTGCTTTTAATGAAACATGATTCTATTATATTTCTCTCAACCATGGACTTGCTTGATACAACCTTCTCAGCATTTTGAAAATCAATTGGATGGTTAAAATCTTCACATGAATAAATAGAGCATTAGAATCTTGTCCAGTTCTAATGCTATATTTATGTTGTTTTAATCTTAGTTCAAGACTTTTACCAGTTTGACCATAATAAACTTTATCGCATATTTTACAGGGAATCTTATAGACACATCCGTCAGCATTTTGGGGGAATTTTTGTTATAGTTCCTTGATAATGTGAGTAGTCACGAAAGCGCTTGGAATTCTTCTATTTTTTCATAGTGGTTTTCTTGCATATTTTGATATCACCTGTTTTCTGTGATCTTTTTGCATATATATATATATATATATATATATATATATATATATATATATATATATATATATATATGTCGTCGATTAGGTAAAACTGGTCAATTAGCAAGAACTCATCTAAAATTAAGTCCTTTCTAAAATTTTCTCTTATACGTTTAAAGATATATTTTTTTTCATTTATGTTAATGTAAGAATTTATAATTTTGTACCAAGAGAAACTTTGAAAACCTACCTAACCTTATTACAACAAGCGCAATTTAATTTAGCCTAACCCAACTAAATATATTTTAGATACGTTAACAATAATTTAATAATAAACAAACACAATGAAATATATTTTTTCGTTATGTTCAGAATGATTTTGGCTTAAATAAAGGCTCACCTTGCCAAATAAGACAAGCGAAAATTTGTGTATGCAATAATTTCGCCAAAATCATTCTGAACCTAACGAAAAAATATTTCATTGTATTTGTTTATTATTAAATTAATGTTAGTATCTAAATATATTTAGTTGGGTTAGGCTAATAAATTGCGCTTGTTGTAATAGGTAGTAGGTTTCAAGTTCTCTTGGTACAAAATTTAATTTTACATTAACATAAATGAAAAATATATCTTTAAACGTATAAGAGAAATTAGAAAGGACTTAATTTTAAATGAGTTCTTGCTATTGACCAGTTTATTTATCGGCACGACATATATATATATATATATATATATATATATGTCGTGCCGATTAGGTAAAACTGGTCAATTAGCAAGAACTCATCAAAAATTAAGTCCTTTCTAAAATGTTCTCTTATACGTTTAAAGATATATTTTTTAATTTATGTTAATGTAAGAATTTATAATTTTGTACCAAGAGAAACTTTGAAAACCTACCTAACCTTATTACAACAAGCGCAATTTAATTTAGCCTAACCCAACTAAATATATTTTAGATACGTTAACATTAATTTAATAATAAACAAACACAATGAAATATTTTTTTCGTTTTGTTCAGAATGATTTTGGCGAAATTATTGCATACACAAATTTTCACTTGTCTTATATGGCAAGGTGAGCTTTGCTATTTAAGCCAAAATCGCAAGTTTTACCTAATTGGCACGACATATATATATATATATATATATATATATATATATATATATATATATATATATATATATATATATATATAGGATGGGTCCACCTCTGGTGTACATTGTGGGACCCATATCATCGGAGAAGTGGATAAAAAGGCTTCAAGGAAGAATATTTAGATTTCTTTCTGAAGCCATTTGAACATTCCACTTCCCCTACCACCCCATCTTTTAATTGTGTATAAACTTTATTTCAAGACAAAATACATTGACAAGAATACAATAGGATGTAAAACAACTTAGATAAGAACTCAGAGCTACATGTCAAATACTTCGTCCAGCTCCCCGGCAGTGGGCCGCGTGCCCAGAACGCTGCAGGCATTTTCCCTCTGGATCGCAACGCTGAGTCTCTGAAAGAGGAAGCTGGTCGCCCTGTGGTCGTTGGTTCCTATGATGAGTTTTCCACCCAGCTCTTTGAGAAACTTTAGAGCACACTTGTCCCATGCTCTAAGGGTCTCCGACCCTATTGGGATGAAGTTATAGCAAGGGGAAAGGACTTCATATTTGCGAGTCTTCTGGGTCTCCCTGTGGCTAGCAGCTCCACCCCTGTCAGCTACGGAGAATGGCAAGTAGGTGTCTGCTATTGTGGCAGCACAGGTGTAGTCCCAAGCAATCTGCTTACCATCCTTCCAGGGTAGCATAGTGGCTCCATCAGGAAGCTTTTGACTTCCATCAGACCTCTGCACTTGGGGTTCCCGTTGAGCTGGACAACGGGTTGTGGCGAGGCTTCTCTTTATGATGTCATTGACCTCCTCATGTCTAGCATACTTCCCTTCTGATGTGTGACACACTAGACCATGAAGTCCGAATTGATCAGCCGTCGCCCTGCCGCAAATACACCTATGTTCGGTGAGTATGGGGGCGGCTAGGCGAAGAGCAACACCAATCCGAATGGCCTGTGGGTCGAGTCGAGTCCCCAGAGAGAAATTGGGAACAGCTAGAAGGAAATCTCCTGAGTGTGGTGCCTTCACCGCTAGGAGACGAGCTTTGTCCTTTCCTGAAGCGTTGGTGAGCATTGTGTTAGCATTTTTTTCCATGATCGGTTTGTCCCAGTCGGACTGTTTATGCTGTTTGGGAGGAGCTGGTCTACTGGAGGAGTCTGCCAGGATGTCCCATCGCTCGGCTGCTTCAATGAACTTGGGGTCTTGAGCTCCTACCACACCTCTCAAACGTTCAGGGACAATCTTCTTGACTAATCCACAGGAGGCTAAACACGATGACAGAAATGCAGTTAAAGCTACCTGCCTTGCTTTGCGCACCCCTATACCTCCCAGTCGCACCGGGAGGGTTGCCTGCTCCCATTGCCGATCCTCTAGCGACAGATTCAATGCCTTCTTAAAGGTTGATCTCAGGTGTGCGTCATACTCGTCAAGTTCTGGAACTAGCCTTGTTGCAAACCTTTGCACCTTCTCTAATTTCTTGACGTGCTTGACCAGGTGTGGGTTCCAAACTGGTGCTGCATATTTCAGTATGGGCCTGACGTACACGGTGTACAGAGTCTTGAACGATTCCTTACTAAGGTATACGAACGTTATTTTCAGGTTTTCAGGCGCCTATATGCTGCAGCAGTTATTTGGTTGATGTGCGCCTCAAATGTGCTCGGTATTATACACAACCCAAGATCAGTTTTTGTCCACCTAGACTATATTCTGTCTGCAGTCGTCTTTGCCCTTCCCCGAACTTCATGACTTTGCATTTCGCAGGGTTAAATACGAGGAGCCAGTTGCTGGACCAAGCTACCAGCCTGTCCAGGTATCTTTTTATTCCTGCCTGAACCTCATCCGATTTAATTCTCCTCATTAATTTCACATCAACTGCAAACAGGGACACTTCTGGGTCTAACTCTTCCGTTATGGGATTCACATATACTATTCCAAAAATAGCACTGGTCCTAGGACTGACCTCTGTGGAACCCCGCTTGTCACAGGCACTCACTCTGATACCTCGTTACGTACCTTGACTCGTTGTTGCCTCTCTGTCAGATATTATCTGATCCATTGCAGTGCCCTTCCTGTTATATGTGCCTGATCCTCTAGCTTTTGCACCAATCTCTTGTGAGGAACTGTGTCGAAGGCCTTCTTGCAGTCCAAGAAAATGCAATCTACCCACCTCTCTCTTTTCTTACTTCCGTTACCTTGTCATAAAACTCAAGTAGGTTTGTGTTACAGGATTTGCCTTCTATGAATCCGTGCTGGTTGTATTTTATAATCTTTTCCCGTTTTAGGTGCTCCACCACTCTCCTACTGAAAATCTTCTCCATGACTTTACATACTATACACGTCAGTGACACTGGTCTATAGTTTAGTGTCTCGTGTCTGCTCCCTCTCTAAGGACCCACAGAGAGATGTCTGGTCCCACCGCCTTTGATGTATCAGGGTCACTTATCTTCTTCACCTCCTCCTCAGTTTCTCTTGATACAAAATTATAAATTCTTACATTAACATAAATGAAAAAAATATATCTTTAAACGTATAAGAGAAAATTTTAGAAAGGACTTAATTTTAGATGACTTCTTGCTAATTGACCAGTTTTACCTAATCGGCACGACAAAATATATATATATATATATATATATATATATATATATATATATATATATATATATATATATATATATATATATATATATATATATATATATATATGTCGTGCTATATAGATGAGTAGGCGTAGTCACCAGCGCAAAAAAAACCGACAGTGGAAGTGTGTCATGTTAGGTTACTCAATCTTTGAAAAATTCTCTTCATCAATATCCCAAGATGGTTCTGAGTCTAACAGAATTGTTATAAATTGTTTTTAAAGCCGATTAAAAATAATATATGTAATGTACAGAGAACAGGTAAATCAAATGGAGTTGGTGTAATAATCACCTGTGTGTGCACTGTGAGGCAATTTACGAGATCAATGATCGTATCTCGCTTCAGAACTTAAATTGTGCCTCAATAATGATGCATTGAGTAATAGAATAATTTTGGGAATCCAGTTGCAAATTCTTCTTGATATGAATCCAATAAGTCGTCTGTTTTCCATGATTCACTAGTCTTTTTTTACGTTCCCTATAGTTAAGCTCTACATTATTTATTTTATTAATTCCTCCACACAATGATGATTAACGAGTCGTCTTTTTGGTAATTTGGTTGTTCATAAATCAGAAAACTTCTTTTTATGCCTTGCCACTTATTTTTGTCCACTCTTCATGGTATGTACTCTGCCCTATTTTTATATGTTTATCATGAATTAAATGAGACATAGTTTTCTGCAGAGGTGTTCTCCTTCTATGCTTCAATTTTTTCCCATCTTATTTCCCCGGACATCCTCTTTACCGGCCTCATCAATCGTCAACATACCATTCACAGCACATCTTACATTCCATGTTCTAATTTTACTCCAAGTGCACTAGAGATGAGACTAATTCCCTGTCTTTTTCACTGTTTTTAACCATCTCTTTCTACCATCTATCTCTGGCACCACTTCATCTTTCTTTTAGTTCCACATCCTCACCTCTCCCCCATTCACCCACTAAGCCTCATCCTTCTTTTTACTGCATTTCCTCCTCCTCCTTCTCCTTCTGCCCCTTCCCTCCTTCTCTCCTTCTCGACCCTCTGTGATTGTTCGAGATAAGTCTTTATAATTTCTCCATATGAATAAAAAAAACCTCTGAACTGTTACGGTCACCAGTTAAGTCCTCTTCCACTACCCCAGATCTCCAGAAACATAACTTTCTTTGACTGTGGGAACTTTATCGACTACTATAATAATGAACATCACATGCCTTCTCCTTTGAGTCTAAGAGTTATCCATGTATTCTCAAATGTGTCAAGGCACCTTCTGACTGTCTTCTTGCCGAAGCTTTCACTGAGCATCATTTTTAAAAGAACCAAGTGGAATTATACATTTCTACTATATCTGATCACTCCATCCCAGTAATGCTTAATGCCTCCTCTTCTATAATTCTGACTAATACATCACCTGGGGACCTCAATCTCTACTTACATCCCACCAACCTTCCTGACTTCGTGACTTCTTATACTCTGCTATCAACCCTGAATTTACCAAATCAGGGAACGCGTGGGGATTAAACCCATGGCAGATGAGCCGTAAAATTCATAGGCAAGTTTGCTATCCCAGTGGTTAGCGCACTGCCTTACAATCTTCTTATTACTGTTTTGTGTATCCTGAATTTTTTTACTGTTCTGTATAGTGGCTTTTTCTTTCTCTTTCTTTTGTTCTGTTTCATTATTATTGAATACGGATCAAATTGGGGAGAGATACCTGTTCTGATCCAGCTTTCTATGTGCATTTGTCTTTTAGAATCTAAATTTCATTATGGTATTAGTTTTACATTTCTGCCTGAGCTCTTATAGAAGTTCTTCACCCAAATCTCGATTATGTTCAAGGAAAATGGAGTACTGATGCATATTGAACTATCATTTACGAGGTTTCTATAATCATCAATCTGGTATAGTCTTGAGTTTACCCGCAGTTATCCTGGAGCCACTTCAGGAGGTGACCACTCCAGCGGCCCGGTCCCAGACCAACCCTCCTGGTTGCTGGCCAGATCGATCAGGCCTAACTGCCCCTCCAGTTAATGCACGACAAACCGGCTGATCAAGAATAGTACTGAGGAATGTGTCTAGCTAGGAATGTGCTGATAATCCCATTTATACATTAAGCGAAGGTGTTGAAAAGTCCTGGTCCCTCAACACTGGTTGAATTTTCCCTCTGCTCTTCATTGGAGGAATCTGCATTGTCTACTAAGCCTCTTTTGCTCTTATGTAATTATTTCAGTGTGTAAGTTTGGTATTTAACCCGCCACTATATTCCAGGCGATGATTATAGTATTTTTCTCACCTACGTTCTAAAAGTTTACAATTTTAGGTATTTCAAGCCCTCCCAGTAATTTAGGTGCAGAACGGATTTTATGCGAGATGTGGAAGTTCATTGTACATTTTACAGCTCAACAATTTTGCCTACCGTGAAGTGGGCCTTATTACTCAGTAATATTCCAGCGTAGAGATAAAACGTGATGCATTGTTTTAAAGGTTCTGGTTATCTAATCATTCATTTTTCTTGCAGTTGCGATAATAACATTGTTGTGCTCCTTGAAATATTCTGACATTATAACTTTCAGGTCTCTCACATTTGGTTTACGTTCTACTGAGTGTTTTGTTTTCTGCTCTGATGTCATTTATATTTCCTCTAGTCTTCCGTAATTTAGTAACTGAAATTTATCCTCATAGAATATCATATTGATGTCAGTTGGCAACTGGAAATCTTGGTATATATCGGCTTGGAGACTCGCTGTGTCTTCTATGGAGAGGCTCGCTGTGACTTATATGGAGAGGCTCGCTGTTTCTTCTATGGAGATGCTCGCTATGTCTTCTATGGAGAGGCTCGCTGTATCTTCTATGGCTGCCACTTTCGTACAGATTGTAGTAACGTCTGCAAAGGATGATACAGTGCTATGGCTTATGTTCTATGTCAAAAATCAGTCAGGAAGAGAAGTGGGGCGGGCGCCCTGCATTGGAGATCAGATCTTTTCACTGATTTCATTATCTTTACTATTACTCTTGGGTACTGCTTGTTTAAATGTTTAGTGTCCATATGACTACCTTCCCAGTTATTTCTTTTCCAGGCGTTTTGTGTCCAGTTAACCTGTTGTCGCACTTGTCTAAGTATTTTGCAAAGTCAGTGTAAATAACATTTGTATGTTATTAAATTTATAAACCTGAGAGATTTCTTGGATTCCATATACGTGACTAAGAGGCGTCTTTCATTCCATTGTTATGAATGAGAGATATGTTACATTCTCATGGCTGAGAGACATGTTACATTCTTATGGCTGAGAGACATTTTACATTCTTATGGCTGAGAGACATGTTACATTCTTATGGCTGAGAGGCATGTTACATTCTTATGGCTGAGAGACATTTTACATTCTTATGGCTAAGAGACATGTTACATTCTTATGGCTGAGACATCTTACATTCTTATGTCACGTGAAGCGTAGGAACTCCAATATACACTATATATTTATTGGTTCATGATTACAAACTTTATAAAAGGAAATGATAAAACTTATTAAACTGCTAAATGGTTCTTCTTTCCTTGAAAACTTTTCAAGATTTGATTATCTGATCTTAGTTTAAATAAACTAACTTTGTTAAATAGCTATGTTTTTCTGTTAATATTTTCCACTCTCATTACATCTGTACAAAATAACTGACAAACTAATTTATAATTGAACAGCTGCATCAGTCAGCATCAGACGTGATTATTACTGTGTTAAGTGACGACCCAGTCTTCCTCAATGCCTTCCTGGAGCGGTCCCTCAAGGCCCGCCTTCTGACGTGGTCGACAAGGATTTTGATCGTCACTCGCTGTCGCCTTCAGCAGGTGCAGGAGCTCCACACACCTCTCTCCAAAATGAATGCCATGTTGCTTGTTATCAGCAACAACTCAGCAAATATCAGGTGATGAATGATTTTAAAATATAAGATCACACATACACAAAAGATACATACACATATATGCAGACACAAACACACATATATTCATGTACATACATAAACATACACATACACACACACAGGAGTCACAAGCGTAACAGCCCAGTAGGGCTCCCCGAATCTTAGTACTTTTAGAGCCTATTTAATTTCCAGCAGAGGTCAGTGAATGTGTCAGAGTCAGTGAACAATTCCATAAGTGAGAAACAAGGTTTCGGAAATGAGAAAGGGAGAAGATCAAAACTACAGGGAAAAGTTGAAATTACCAATATTTTGTATAAGGAGTGATGGGCCAGGAGGCCTACATATGCGCCGTGCTGCCGCTATTATTCAGAATTATACAGATAACAACATGATAAGTCAGAGAGACAAGTGCAAAGACATGTTAGATAGTTAGATAACATACTGCGAGTGAGAAAGTAAATAACAAAAAGATACAAAAACTAAATAGTGGCTATTCTCCCGGGCATGAGGTGCTGCCTGTAACAGCCAGACTGTCACAAAATAAAGAAGTGTAAACACATTAGAGGGACATGTAGATGTATATATATATATATATATATATATATATATATATATATATATATATATATATATATATATATATATATATACAAGTGGTGTAATAGTGGGTGATTAAATAAAAGACAGTGCAGCGCTATCTCAGGAGGGACCAGGAGCCAGATGACAATCACTCCGCTGCCAGACGTGATATACAAATCACCATTTTGTGGTAGTAATGTCGTGTGATTAGTACTAGACCTTTTCCATTACTGGTAGCTGAGCCTCCACTAACAATAGACATCTGATTGTCAGGTACACAGTACAAGGCAATTATTAAGGAAATGAATGGAAGTGGTTTATTAGTGTAGTGTAAATCTGAACATATGTAGTGTAGTGTAAATCTGAACATATGTAGTGTAGAGTAAATCTGAACATATGTACACACGTACACACCCACATTCACGTACATGTACAAATACCCATGTTCACGTACATACACACACACACCTACGTTCACGCACGCACACACACACACACACACACACACACACACACACACACAGACTCACCCATACAACAACATATATATAGAGAGACTTAGCTGTTAAATAAGTGTTTTTCAAGTACTTGTAGAAACAGAGACTAGACTTAGCATTATTGTTAGTTAAGAAACACTTTCATACGGGACTCAAAGTAATAAGTAAGTGGGTTTATTTACGTACACATACACATAATAACAATTACATGGATAACTTTATCAAACATAGAAGCATACGTGTTTCACCTAAGATAACCCAAAAAGTCAGAAAACGTGATCTATTGTTGATATATTGTGTTGATACACATGAAGGGTTTACTAAGAGTACACAAATGACAGTTATGTATATATGTAACGCACTCACAAACGCACACAAATATACGAAAACTTACAAAACAGTTACCCTACTATAAACAATTAACCTCTCTCAACAATCAGTGAAGAGGAGGGGCCAGGAGCTATGACTCGACCCCTGCAACCACAAAAAGGTGAGTACAAATAGGTGAGTACACATATGCAACAATATGCAAGGAAGCTAAAGAGAGGTTTGTACCCAAGGGTCACAGAAATAACGAGAATGCCAGGATGAGCCCTTGGTTCACTCAAAGGTGTAGAGAGGCTAAAACCAAGTGTGCTTGAAAATGGAAGAAATATAGAAGGCAAAGGACACAGGAGAATAAAGAGAGCAGTCGTAGAGCCAGACACGAATATGGACAGGTAAGAAGGGAGGCCCAACGACAATACGAAAATGACAGGAGCAAAAGCCAAATCTGACCCGAAGCTGTTGTACAGCAACATAAGGAGGTATCCAACAGTCAAGGACCAGGTAATCATACCTAGAAGTATGTGAGGAGATCAAAATGAGACTCAAAGTGTTCACAGATTAGACAGAAGAGACTCCAGAAAGACGGAGAAGTGGGGTCCAACATCAAGTGTTAGACTCAATACATTCAACCGAGGAAGAAGTGAAGAGGCTGCTAAGCGAGCTAGATACCTCAAAGGCGATGGGCCGGATAACATCTCACCATGGGTACTGAGAGAGGGAGCAGAGGCGCTATGCGTGCCACTAACAATAATCTTCAACACATCTCTCCAATCGGGGCGACTACCTGAGGTATGGAAGACAGCAAATGTAGTCCCAATTTTTTAAAAAGGAGACAGACGCGAATCATTAAACTACTGACCAGTGTCACTGACGTGTATAGTATGCAAAGTCATTTAGAAGATTATCAGGAGGAGAGTTGTGGAGCACCTAGAAAGGAATGAGCTTATGAACAACAACCAGCACGGTTTCAGGGATGGGAAATCCTGAGTCACAAACCTACTGAGTCACAAACAGGGAAGGCGTTGCAATTGACAAGAAATACCTGTCGAGAAGACATCAGAGAGTCATGGTACGTGGCGAGGTGTCAGAGTGGGCGCCTGTGACGAGCGGGGTTCCACAGGGGTCAGTCCTAGGACCGGTGCTGTTTCTAGTACATATATGTGAACTACATGACGGAAAGAATAGACTCAGAAGTGTCCCTGTTTGAAGATGACGTGAAGATGATGAGAAAAATTCAATCGGACGAGGACCAGACAGAACTACAGAGGGATCTGGACAGGCTGCAGGCCTGGTTCAGAAACTGGCTCCTGGAGTTCAACCCCACCAAGTGCAGTAATGAAGACTGGGGAAGGGAAAAGAAGACTGAAGAAGGTTAACAGTCTAGGGGGCCAGAGACTAGAAGCCTCACTCAAGGAAAAAGATCTTGGGGTGAGTATAACACCTGGCACATCTCCTGAGGCGCACATCAACCAATTAACTGCTACAGCATATGGGCGCCTTGCAAACATAATAATAGCATTCCGACATCTCAATAAGGAATCGTTCAGGACGTTTTACATTGAGTAAGTCAGGCCTATATTGGAGTATGCAGCACCAGTTTGGAACCCACACCTAACCAAGCATGTACAGAAATTAGGGAAAGTGCAAAGGTTTGCAACAAAACTAGTCCCCCAACTAAGGCCATGTCCTACGAGGAGAGGTTAAGGGAAATCGACCTGACGACACTGGAGGACAGGAGAGATAGGGAAGATATGATGACGAAATATAAAATACTGAGAGGAATTGACAAGGTGGCCAGAGGCAGGATGTTCCAGAGATGAGACACAGCAACAAGGGGTCAAAATTGGATGTTGAAGACTCAGATGAATCACAGGGATGTTAGGGAGTATTTCTTCAGTCACAGAGTTGTCAGGAAGTGGAATAGTCTGGGAAGTGATGTAGTAGAGGCAGAATCCATACATAGCTTTAAGAAGAGGTATGATAAAGCTCATGGAACAGGAAGAGTGACCTAGTAGCGACCAGTGAAGAGGCGGGGCCAGGAGATATGACTCGAACCCTGCAACCACCACTAGGTGAGTTCTATTAAGTGATTTCACACACAAACACACACACACACTCACACAGCACCTTTGGAGGCATTCTCAGGACAAAGGGAGATCCATGAAATCGTAAGGGAAGCAGCAATGGAGGTGCTTAAACTGAAGCCAGGGATACAGAGGAAAATGCAGTTGGAAGAGGAGAGGGAGAGGTCGGTTTTTATTTATGGACTTCAGGAGGCTGAAGGGATGACCTACGAAGAACGACGACGGTGGGAGAAAAAGAGATTGAAAGTATCATCAAACAAGCAGTAGAGAGAGGACATGACAAAGCTGACAAGTTTTCATAGAATAGGTCGATATTGTAGAAGAAAAAATCGTCTAGTCAAATTGATTATCAAGAGAGAAGGTGTCCAAAACAGGATACTGCAAGATAAACCACGGCTAAAGACTCATCAAAATACCATAAGGTGTATCTTAACTGGGACAGAACATGAAATGAAGTACAGAAATTGATGGAGAGTGGTACAGTGATGGAAGAGGGAGGAATGAAGGACAAGGCCAGAAAGAGGCATGGAAGCCAGACTCATGAGGACCAACAAACACAATCATCATCAGAACAACCCACAGAACACCCTCACTCCCGACGACAACCCCACCTCAACCAAATAAACTATCCTATATTTGGACAGGTCTCCTACACCCCAGCCCCTAGAGTACAGTACTGGAGAAGTAGTTGAAGGTATAGTAATCCAGTGCAGGCAGAATTGCAAATAAATGTAAGAAAGAATTACGGAGGCATCCCCAGACATGATAGCACTAACCGAAGGATGATAAGAGAGGCAATCTCTTCAATCAGATATCAGATCTTGACTAAAGATAGAGGAAACAGAGAGGGAAGAGGTGATGCATTGGCCATCAAAAACCAGTGGCGTTTTGAGGAGATGAAAGTATGAAGATTGACTTAGAGCGTTGAATCTCCACTCTCTGGAGAGACGTAGAATGAGGGGAGATATCATCGAGGTGTACAAGTGGATGATGGGTATAAACAAAGGAGATATTAATAAAATACTGAGGATATCGAACCAAGTAAGAACCAGAAATAACGGATTTAAATTGGATAAATTTAGATTTAGAAAGGACATAGGCAAGTACTGGTTTTCGAACAGAGTTGTAGATGCGTGGAACAATCTTCCGAGTAGGGTGATAGAGGCTAGGACCTTGGGTGGCTTTAAAAAGAGATTGGACAAATATATGAGTGGGAGGGGCTGGGTTTGATTAGTGTCGTGAGTACGGGAATAAATTCTTAGGTAGTGGTGGTTTTGATATGGACCTGCCTTGTATGGGCCAGTAGGCCTTCTGCAGTGTTCCTCCTTTCTTATGTTCTTATGTAGAAGTGAAGTATGCGACTATATGGTAGGAACACGTCAGGCTGAGGGTCCCAATGTGGTGATTACAATAATGCAAATCCCACCACAGAATAGCAGGAGGCCAAGACGAGAGCAACGAGCAATGGTGTATACACTACCTGAGGTGGCCAGTAGGACCCATTTGGGAAAGGCAAAGTTGTTAGTTGAGGGTGATTTCAACTACAAAGAATATGACTGGAAAAATCTGGAGCAACATGGAGGAGGAGAAACGTGGAGGGCTAAGATGATACAGATGGTACTGGAAAACCTCATGCATCAACATGTTAGGGACACTACCAGAGAGAGGACAGGACGAACCAGCAAGGCGGGACCTCGAATTCATCTTGACTTGAGTCGTTCAGACATGTTTGTTATCGTATATGAAAGGACTCTAGGATCTAGAGATCACGTGGTCCTGATCATCGAATTCATTGTAGAGTTAACAGTGGAGAGTGATCCAGCACATTAAGAATGGGGGAAGACAAACTACAAAAGATGGGACTACACAGGCATGAGGCAATTCCTGTATTAGATATAGCGGAAAAGACAAATGGAGGGAAGGACAGTAAATGAAATGATAAAATACATGACCGAAAAGTGCATTCAGGCCGTTGAAACAAAGTGAAGACCAGAATGAGCCTTTGGTTCATCTGAAGGTTTATACAGGCCAGAATTTAGTGCTATAGTGCATAGAAAAAGTATAGAACAGAAAAGGACCCAGAAAGACAAGGAGATAATCCGAAGAACCAGAAAATAAAACACAGGGAAAATGAGGGAGGACCAGTGCTAATACGATAATGACATAACATCGAAAACCAAATCTGAAAAGCAACAGTCAAAGACCAAGTAATCAGGCTGAGGAAGGAAGGACGAAAGATCCCAAGAACCGACCAATAAATATATAAGGAGCTCAACAGGAAATTTAGGGAGGTATTCTCAGTAGAAACAGAAAGGCTTCCAGCAAACTGCTATAGCGGGATACACCAACAAGGGCTGGACACACTACACACAACCGAGGAGGAAGTAAAGAGGCTGTTAAGTAAATAAGATGCCTCAAAGGTGTGGACCCAGACAAAACCATCCCATGGGCCCTGAGACAGAGAGCAGAAGCATTGTGTGTGCCACTAACAACAACCTTCAACACATCTATGGTAACAGGGCTACTATTTGAGGTGTGGAAAGCAGCATATGTAGTGACAGTTTATTTTTTAGACTGGCAGAACTAAACTAAAAACCAGAAACGTGACATGTTTAGCATGCAGAGTCATGTAGATTATCACAAGAAAAGTGGCGTATCACCTTGAAAGGAATAAATGAGCTTATACTCGATAATCAGAATGGTTTCAGGGAGGGGAAACTCCTGTGTCACAATACTACTGGAGTTTTACGACAAGGTAATAGAAGTAACACAAAAGAGAGACAGATGGTTAGACTGCATGTTCTTTGACTGTAAGAAGATATTGGTGCAAAAACTAAAGAGTTGGCAGAAATAACAGGGATCAGGGAATACCTGACAGAAGGAAAGAACGAGTGATGGTAAGTGACGAGGTGTAAGAGTGATAAGCGTGGTTGAACTAGGGTCAGTCTTATTTCCGGTGCTGTTTATTATATATACATGAATGATATGTTGAAATAAATAGATTCACAGGTGTTCCTGTAGATTGATTATGTGAAAATAAGAAGGAAAATGCAAAAGATGAGGATCACGTAAAATTACAAGGGGATCTGAACCGGTTGCAAGCCTCGTCCGACAAATGGTTCCTGGAATTTAACCCTATCAAGTGCAAAGTCAAGAAGCTTAGGAAGGACAAAGATGACTACAGACAGAGTACAGGCTAGGGGATCAAAGACAGCAAACCTCATCTAAGGCAAAGGATGTTGAGGTGATCATAATACTGAGCCCACCCCTTTAGGCACACATCAACCAAATAACAGCTGTTTTGACATTTAAGTAAGGAGTCATTCACGATACTGTGCACGGTGTACATTAGGCCCATATTAGAGTATGCATCACCAGTATGGAATTCACGCCTGGTCAATTATGTCAAGAAATTGGAGAAAATGCAAAAGTTCGCAACGAGTCTAGTCCCGGAGAGGTTAAGGAAAATCAACAAGATGACAGTAGAGGATAGGGGAACGAGATAACAACGTACAAAATACTGAGGGAATTAAGGTGGACAGGGCTCAGGATGTTCAGAGATGGAACACAGGAAGAAGTGGACGCAACTGGAAGTTGAAAAAACAGATGTATCTGAAGAATAATGTAGCGGAGGCAGGATAAATATATAGCTTTAAGAATAGGTATGATTAGGCTCCTGGAGTAGGGAAAGTCACCTAGTAGCAACTAGCGACGAGGCAGAGGAGCTGTGATTGGACCTCTGCAACCCCATATAAGAGAGTACATATAAGTGAGATCACATTTAGATGCAAATACACCAAATTGCATATATCAATTGAAAGATTTACTAGACAGGTGAACATTACAGATGCAATGTGTACATACATCTGCCGTACACTTGCCAGGCAACACCAGCGCTGAAGGTCGCCACCTGGACGCCACAACGAGGCCTAAGTCTCACTTCTCACATCCCACTTTTTCCTGACAAATTTTCCAAGTAAGTTTCCCAAACAAGTTAAGGAAATATTTTTTGCGAAAAATTTCACAACAATTTTTTTTTCGTAGAAAGTTCTAAATTATTTATTCTCTATAAAATGATACTTGAATTTTAAAAATTATTAAAATTAGCAAACATTTGGATATTTCAAGGAAAATAATGTTCAGTAAGCACTGCTTTGAATTGATTCAGCAACATTCTAAGGTTTGCAATTGAAATACCACAAGTAAATTAGTAGGTGCTCAAAAAAAAGGTGTTGAAGGAATATAGTTGATGAAATAGTTATTCCAACATCATTCCAAAAAGGAAGCAGTGTAAAGAACAATTATTTTAGGTTTTACAAGAGAGGATTTTGGACCATTAAAAACTGTTAAGTGGCTTGTCTTGCATATATATATATATATATATATATATATATAGATAGAGAAGAAGCAGTAGTAGAGAGAGAGAGAGAGAAAAAGGAGAGAGAAAATAAGAAGAATGAAAATCGAAGAGAAGATAGGATATGATAAAATTTCAGATGCAGGGAGTTTAGCAAAATTGCAAGATCGCACGAATATATTAGAGAGAGAGAGAGAGAGATGAACCCACGAAACAAGTGGTATTCAATCGTTTACTAAATTGCGGTCGCCGGGTTTAGATCATGCATTACACTCTCCCGCCTCAAGAGGAACAATGTTCACGTTGCCTTATCCACTCAACCAGATATCCTACAATAACCATGCACCCATCAGAGCTAGGTGTTGTTCATGGTCTCAGGCCACTCGGAACATATATTCATCTTTTTGTGGATTGCTTTTAAATCTCTGTATTAATGTTATCTATTTTCATTGCGTTGTTCTTTCAAAATTTCTTCTACACTGCCCATGTCCCCTTTTCATCTGCTCTAATATTGACTTTGGTCTCTTTTTATGTTTCTCTCTCTAGATTAACATTTGAATGACAAATCTGCTTTTGGTAATCCTATGTCTCGCAGTAAATTTTGATACTCCATTTTTCCTTACAATGTTCAGCAATAAAGTATCTTAAATAAGTTTTTCGTATCTGGTTATGAATTATTTTTGCATTTTCAAGAGTAGGCATCGCTAAGAAGATAAATTCAAACTTTGCATGTAAAAATAAATATCATTTATAAACTTTACGTTTGATTCAAATGTAAATTTCAATGTATTTGGAAGCAAAAATGCAATGGAGAAGTAAGAAGATACTATAATTAATTCAATTTTAATCAACTGATGGGATTTTTTTTGTCAATATCAGAAAACAGTGTGGAATTATATTAAATTATGAACAGAGTAAATCAGAAAATACAAGAATTTTTGTCTTCAAACTCCTCTCATAGATTCATATGTCGACCAAATTTGCTGGTGGTGATTGAGAAGAGTGCAGTTAGCAAGATCATTACAGTAAGAGATCCCACCACTGGTACTGGCAGCAAAATTCAGTTCCAGGGACCCATGCCACAGCTGATGCTTTACCTCGCAACAGCACTTAACTTCACGTAAGTAAACCACAACTGAAATAGTTTACTATTTAAGGAACACAAAATTACAAAATTTCGGTTATATACAGTATACTTAAATGCTCTCAGTATCAGTTCTTTTTGAGTGTATATATATATATATATATATATATATATATATATATATATATATATATATATATATATATATATATATATATATATATATATATATATTATGTCGTGCCGATTAGGTAAAACTGGTCAATTAGCAAGAACTCATTTAAAATTAAGTCCTTTCTAAAATTTTCTCTATACGTTTAAAGATATATTTTTTTCATTTATGTTAAGGTAAAAATTTATAATTTTGTACCAAGAGAAACTTTGAAAACCTACCTAACCTTATTACAACAAGAGCAATTTAATTTAGCCTAACCCAACTAAATATATTTTAGATACGTTAACATTAATTTAATAATAAACAAACACAATGAAATATATTTTTTCGTTATGTTCAGAATGATTTTGGCGAAATTATTGCATACATAAATTTTCACTTGTCTTATATGGCAAGGTGAGCGTTGCTATTTAAGCCAAAATCGCAAGTTTTACCTAATCGCACGACTATATATATATATATATATATATATATATATATATATATATATATATATATATATATATATATATATATATATATATATATTATGCAAGACAACCACTATGAAAAAATATAAGAATTCCAAGCGCTTTCGTGACTACTCACATTATAAAGGAACTATAAAAGGAAACATGACAAGAAGGCTTATAAAGGGGCAGAATACACCTCACAGTCACATCACACTAACAAAGACTACACCTCACAGTAGCGTAACAACACACGACTCTGTGAAGAGGAACATAAGAAAGGACCTGAAACTCTTCCCAAGAATTAAGATTAGTCCAATTTATCATTAAATTCTTCCCAAATTTTATTAATTATAAATGAATCCAATTTATATAAACCAAAAGAAATATTCATATTATTTTCAAAACTGGTTTTAATGAAACATGATTCTATTATATTCCTCTCAACCATGGACTTGCTTGATACAACCTTCTCAGCATTTTGAAAATCAATTGCCCTATTGAAGGGCAAAGATGAATTAATTTAAAAAAAAAAAAAAAAAAAAAAAATACTTCCACTAATCCATCTTTACCTTATATGTATGGATTAATTAAAACACACAAACCTGGTAATCCTGTTAGACCAATTATTAGCTCTATAGGTTCAGTTTCTTATAAACTTTCTAAATGGCTTGTTGATATTTTGAGCCCAATTGTTGGAAAAATTTATAATTTTAATGTTAAAAACAATTTAGATTTAGTTGATAAATTAAGCACATTGACTGATTTAAATGATTTCAATATGGTTAGTTTTGATGTTACCTCCTTGTTTACAAAAGTTCCAGTTGATGATTTACTAAGATTCTTATCTGAAGAACTGGTTAATTATGATTTACCATTGCCAGTTACTACTATCATTAAACTTATTAAACTTTGTATTGTTGATGCAAAATTTGTATTTAATGATGAGTTTTACACTCAGAAGTTTGGTATGGCAATGGGAAATCCTCTTTCACCTGTTCTTAGTAACTTATATATGGAATTTTTCGAAACAAGATTGCTTAACACTATCCTTCCCAATAGAGCTAAGTGGTATAGATATGTTGATGATATTTTGTGCCTTATGCCTAAGAATGTAGACATAAACCATTTCCTTGTTAAATTAAATAGCTTAGCTCATTCTATAAATTTTACTTTTTTTTTTTTGTTGATTTATATCAAGAAGTGTAAGCAACAGAAGTCCAGCGGTTATATTACAGCTTTATACATCATTAGTAAGGCCTCACCTAGATTATGCAGCTCAGTTCTGGTCTCCATTTTACAGAATGGATATAAATTCGTTAGAAAACATTCAGCGACGAATGACAAAGTTAATTCATAGCATTAGAAATCTTCCGTATGAAGAAAGATTGAAGACCCTTAAATTACATTCACTTGTAAGACGAAGAATGAGGGAGACATGATCAGTATACAAGTGGAAGATGGGTATTAATAAGGGGATATAAATAAGGTCTTGAGGATATCTCTCCAAGAGAGAACCCGCAATAATGGATTCAAATTGGATAAATTTAGATTTAGAAAGGATATAGGAAAATATTGGTTTGGAAATAGGGTAGTTGATGAGTGGAACAGTCTGCCTAGTAGGGTTATTGAAGCTAGGACCTTGGGTAGTTTCAAATTTAGGTTGGATAAATTCATGAGTGAGAGGGGTTTGATTTGAGTGGGACTCGCACTTGAGTTAATAGAATCTGCAAAGCTTATTTCTTGGGTAGAATTGAAAATTAGGTTGGGCAATTATTCTGTTAGTGGGATGGATTGTGAAGGACCTGCCTAGTATGGGCCAACAGGCCTGCTGCAGTGTTCCTCCTTTCTTATGTTCTTATGTTCTTATTCGAAGTAAATAACTCATTGCCCTTCCTAGATGTGTTTATTATTAAGGGTAACATTGATTTTAAATTCAAAATTTACAGAAAACCTACAAATAATTGTTCCTATGTACACTATTACTCTTCACATCAAGATAGAGTTAAAGTGTCGGTTTTTTCTTCAATGTTTTTGAGAGCTTTACGCATTTGTAGTCCAGAGTTCATAGATGAAGAAATCTCTAAAATTTATGAAATAGCTAATGATTTAAAATACCCAAGAAACATAATTGATAAATCTTTTAAAATAGCTAGGAATACTTTTTACAATCCAAAAAGGGACAACCAACCTTATTCAACCAAAAATATGTTGGTTCTCCCTTACCATGAAAACTTTGTTGATATACCTTCCTTTCTTAAGAATTTTAATATCAAAGTGGTATTTAAAAATCTTAATACAGTAAAAAGACTTTTGATAAAAAATTCCCCCCAAAATGCTGACGGATGTGTCTATAAGATTCCCTGTAAAATATGCGATAAAGTTTATTATGGTCAAAGTGGTAAAAGTCTTGAACTAAGATTAAAACAACATAAATATAGCATTAGAACTGGACAAGATTCTAATGCTCTATTTATTCATGTGAGAGACTTTAACCATCCAATGTTCAGAATGATTTTGGCGAAATTATTGCATACACAAATTTTCACTTGTCTTATATGGCAAGGTGAGCGTTGCTATTTAAGCCAAAATCACAAGTTTTACCTAATCGGCACGACATATATATATATATATATATATATATATATATATATATATATATATGTCGTGCCGATTAGGTAAAACTTACGATTTTGGCTTAAATAGCAACGCTCACCTTACCATATAAGACAAGTGAAAATTTGTGTATGCAATAATTTCGCCAAAATCATTCTGAACCTAACGAAAAAAATATATTTAATTGTGTTTGTGTATTATTAAATTATTGTTAATGTATCTAAAATATATTTAGTTGGGTTAGGCTAAATTAAATTGCGCTTGTTGTAATAAGGTTAGGTAGGTTTTCAAAGTTTCTCTTGGTACAAAATTATAAATTCTTACACTAACATAAATGAAAAATATATATCTTTAAACGTATAAGATAAAATTTTAGAAAGGACTTAATTTTAGAGGAGTTCTTGCTAATTGACCAGTTTTACCTAATCGGCACGACATATATATATATATATATATATATATATATATATATATATATATATATATATATATATATATATATATAGATGGGGCTAGTGAGAGCATAGGCAATGTGGTCGAAGATGTATGGAGTAGGTTTAAAAATGTAGTATTAGAGTGTTCAGCAGAAGTTTGTGGTTACAAGAAAGTGGGTGCAGGAGGGAAGAAGATCAATTGGTGGAATGATAATATAAAGAGAGAGGTAAGACAGAAAAAGTTAGTATATGAGAGGTTTTCACAAAGTAGAAGCGATGCAAGGAGGGAAGAGTATATGGAGAGAAAAAGAGAGGTTAAGAGAGAGGTGAAGCAATGTACAAATAAAGCAAATGAGAGAGTGGGTGAGATGTTATCAAATTTTTTTGTTGAAAATAAGAACATACGAAAGGAGAAACACTGCAGCAGGCCTGTTGGCCCATACTAGGCAAGTCCTTCACATTCCATTCCACTAACAGAATATTTATTCAACCCAATCTTCAATGATACCCAAGAAATACGCTTTGATAATTCTATTTACTCATGTGCAATTCCCACTCAAATCCAACCCCTCTCACTCATGAATTTATCCAACCTAAATTTGAAACTACCCAAGGTCCTTGCTTCAATAACCCTACTAGGCAGACTGTTCCACTCATCAACTACCCTATTTCCAAACCAATACTTTCCTATATCCTTTCTAAATCTAAAATTATCTAATTTGAATCCATTATTGCGGGTTCTCTCCTGGTAAGATATTCTCAAGACCTTATTTATATCCCCTTTGTTAATACCCATTTTCCACTTGTATACCTCCATCATGTCTCCCCTCATTCTTCGTCTTACAAGTAAATGTAATTTTAGGGTCTTCAATCTTTCTTCATATGGAAGATTTCTAATGCTATGTATTAATTTAGTCATTCTATGCTGAATGTTTTCTAACGAATTAATATCCATTCTGTAATATGGAGACCAGAACTGAGCTGCGTAATCTAGGTGAGGCCTTACTAATGATGTATAAAGCTGTAATATAACCTCTGGACTTCTGTTGCTTACACTTCTTGATATAAATCCCTGTAATCTGTTTGCCTTATTTCGTACGATTAGGCATTGTTGTCTTGGTTTAAGGTTGCTGCTTACCATAACCCCCAAGTCCTTTTCGCAATCTGTATGGATAAGTTCTACGTTATTTAACTTATAAGTGCTTGGGTTATGGACACTCCCGAGCTTGAGAACCTTGCATTTATCTACAATGAACTGCATCTGCCACTTTTCTGACCACGAATTGAGTTTGTCTAAATCCTCCTGACGTTCCCTGACATCTACGTTTGAATTCAATTATCCTACCTATCTTCGTGTCATCGGCGAATTTGCTCATATCACTAGTAATTCCCTAATCAAGGTCATTGATATATATTATAAACAACAACGGGCCTAAGACTGATCCCTGTGGAACACCACTTGTTACAGATCCCCACTCGGATTTAACTCTCTGCTTCCTATTGGTGAGCTATGACTCGATCCATGACAGCACTTTTTCCCCAATGCCATGAGCTGCCACTTTTTTTAACAGTCTCTGGTGCGGTACTCTATCAAAAGCCTTACTAAAATCTAAATAAACAATATCGAATTCTTTATCGTGATGAACAGCCTCAAAAGCTTTACTAAAGAAGGTTAATAAATTAGATAGGCAGGAATGGCCCCTCGTGAATCCATGCTGAGTATAATTAATCAAATTATGGTTATCTAGATGGCTTCTAATAATATCAGCTATAATTGACTCTAGTAATTTGCCTACAATTCAGGTTAGGCTTATTGGTTGGTAGTTTGACGGTAGTGACTTGTCCCCTGCTTTAAAAATAGGAATTACATTAGCCATGTTCCACATATCAGACACTACACCTGTTTTAGGAGTTAAATTAAAAATGTTAGATATTGGTTCACAGTGTTCCATTTTGCATTCCTTAAGAACCCTTGCAAAAAGCTCATCAGGACCTGGAGATTTATTTTGTTTCAGTCGGTCTACTTGTTTCATAACCATTTCACTAGTGACTGTGATATGACATAATTTATCTTCTTCAGGGCCACGATAAAAATTAATTACTGGGATATTATTAGTGTCTTCCTGTGTGAAAACCGAGAGAAAATAATTATTAAAAATAGAGCACATATCATTCTCCTTGTCAGTAAGATGCCCAGAGTTATTTTTAAGGGGACCTATCTTATTCCTAACTTTTGTTCTATAAACCTGGAAAAAACTTTTTGGGTTTGTTTTTGAATCCCTAGCAACTTTAATTTCATAGTCCCATTTAGCTTTGCTTATACCCTTTTTTACGTCCCTCTTAATGTCAGTATACTGATTTATAAGATGACCCTCACCTCTATTTATGGGCCTATAAATTCCTTTCTTCTGCCCTAAAAGATATTTGAGCCTATTATTCATCCATTTTGGGTCATTTCTACTTGATGTAATTTCTTTTACGGGATAAATGTTCTTTGGGCAGCCTGTATGGTGTTAAGAAAACTGTCATATTGATAGCTCTCTTCATTACCCCAGTCCACAGTTGATAAGTGTTCTCTAAGCCCATTATAATCTGCTAAACGAAAGTCTGGGACTGCTATTGAATTATCCCTACTGTCATACATCCATTCAATGCTATAGGTAATTGACTTGTGGTCGCTTGTGCGGAATTCCTTTGTAATTTCTAAATTATTAACAAGGGATTCCTTGTTTGCCAGAACCATGTCAAGTAGGTTATTTCCCCTTGTAGGTTCTGTCACAAACTGCTTCAAAAAACAATCCTGAACTACTTCTAAAAAGTCGTTTGATTCTAAATTACCTGTCAAAAATTCCAATCAATCTGACTAAAGTTAAAGTCCCCTAGAATTACTACGTTATCATGTCTTGTGGCCTTAACAATTTCCTCCCAAAGTAGTCTCCCTTGTTCCCTATTTAAGTTTGGAGGACGATATATCACGCCTAAAATCAATTTTTCACACCCCTCTGAAAATTCTATCCAGACAGACTCTGTATGTATTATTTCAGACTTTATACCCGTTTTTATGCAACAATTTAAATGATCACGGACATAGAGTGCCACCCCACCCCCCTTCCCGATACTTCTGTCTACTTGGAACAATTTAAAACCCTGAATGTGACATTCAGCAGGCAAGTCCCGATTTTTCATATTAAACCATGTTTCAGTTATTGCAAAAACACCAATATTACCTGCACTTGCAACTAATCTCAACTCGTCCATCTTATTTCTCGCACTACGACTATTAGTATAAAAAATGTTCAGAAAATCTCCCTTCTCTTTACTCTTCTTGTTCATTTCTGTTTTTCCACTATACCTATTGCTGTCATGTCACCTAGTGCCACTGACTCTCCAATATCCACCTTATTCTGCCTATTACTAGTTCCCCTAAAATTCATAACACTACTACACTGGGACTTCACTGTTTTCCCCCATAACCCATACCACTAACCTTTTCTAGTTTAAAGCCCTAACAGCTCCCTCCACTGCAGTTGCCAGTGCCCCCACCCCAGACCTGGATAAGTGTACCCATAATCCAGGTTCAAACGTCAGGTTTAAACTAGACATACAAAGATTTTTAGAAGCGTTTTTCACACCCGTGAATCATTTACGAATGTGTATTATAACGATAAACTTTCCCGAGTTTATTTTCCAACACATACGTGATACTTTTCCGATGTTGGGAACTCCAGACGAATTTCGTTACAGTTCACAACATATTTGGCTACAGTTGTTGGGCCCATGAGAGCTGTACCTTTGTATATCAAGAGGGTGTTGTGTAACATATATTTTGTAAACAGTTACAAATGTATATCACCAGGTTCACCTATGTGCGGCCTCTAGGCGGATTATGGGGCTATAGGCTTGATAACGGGTCGTGGTTTGGCTTAATTGGAATGGTAATTAAAGAGGTAAGTGAAGCGATGATTTTTTTTAGTATCTCATTTACCTGGTCTCAGACCGGGCCACGGGGGTATTGACCCCCGAAACCTCTCAGGTATACTCCAGGTATCGTATGGTAATATAAAATAATTTAGATAATTTCCATATTCGGTCTCCCAGGAAAGGTAGAAAGAATTACCTGATTTCAGACTCTGGCAACAAAGGAACAAAAGTTTCTATTTATTCTTTTTTTTTTTTTTTTCAGGCATGATAAGTTATTAGTCTATAAGATTGTTGCTTATATTTTCCAAAATAGGTTTGATTATTTGATTACAATTTTAAATTATACAATAAATATTAGTTCTTAACCTGATATAGAAGAAACTTTAATTTCTTCCACAGGAAGTAGATATCGGTGTCGGCCCTTTCGCGATTGATATAGAAAAAATTGAGGCAATGGACTTAACTGTACAAATAACGATAGATAACTGGAAGATCCTGGGTGCTCGAGGACTTACTGAGGTAGACCCGTGGGGGTTCTTCTTCCCACTTACCCCACAGGTGTGGGTGGCTATCCTGACAGTGCTGATCATCCTTGCTGTCTCGGTGTTTCTCATGTCTTCAGTCTTCTCTCACAACAATGACACTCCAAGGAACTTGTTAGACATTACACTTGATTACCTACAAATATTATTACAGCAAAGTAAGTTTTTTTTTTTCAGTTTAAAAAATACTCAACATATTACACGGAAAATATTCACTTAAATATTTTTTCTTAGCTTCAATGATCGTAATGAAGTAAATAATCAGTGTCTAACTGCTCTGATTTTTACATGATCTGACACAAGTTTACTAAATAAATCTGTTAAATAAAAGGATACAAGCGCAACTAATGCGACATTTTTATTGTGGCAATGTTACGCTCTCTAGGAGCTTGACAAAACTCCTGGTGAGCGAAACGTTCCCATAATAAAAATGTCGCATTAGTTGCACTTGTGTCCTTTTATCTAACATACTGTCAGTAATTCTACCAAAATTATTACAATAAAAATCTAAAATAATCTCTTAAACCATTCTAAGACATCAACTCATGCATAATTCAGGTGAAGATAAATTTTAGAGTTAACTACATACAAATGAATAGCAGTTTATGTACTGTGATGATCATTTATTAATAACTTCCTAAATGTAAGGAATAGGTATAATCATTCAGAAAACGAATTTAATGGAATGAACAGTAACTGAACCGAGATGAACTGAGTTGAAGGAACCTCAGATACCAATCCTGTATTATCCCAAACCTGACAAATGTATCTACTTTAAAAAAAAAAACACATACATATATTTAAAGTTTTTCCAAAGTCAATTATATTTAATTGGCTTTAAATCTCACAAAACATGTGGTTCAACTACTGAGAACCTTCAGCTTAACACACACAATGCATTATCGAAACCTATACACGATCATAGAAATCATCATCATATATCAAATTAATGGCTATTTGGTTCTATATAAATAATTTCTTTCTCAATAAAGCCATCAATTTCCTTTTTAGAAAAGAGACAGATAACATAAACGTTTCGTTGCATTATCATCACTCTTTTCAATAGCAATACTTGCTAAAGAAAAAAAATCGTTATATTCATTAGGTCACGAATCATGACAGTCTTGGTCATCCTCGAGATGGGATTTTTAAAAGACAAAGGTTTAAGGATATCAATCATACTAACATCTTTTAAATGTGTTAAAACGAAGACAACTTCATCAGGATAAAGATAGAATATTCCTTGAATTTACCCTCAGCAGCACTTCTAAGACGGCTGCATTTCTAAGCCAATTGCCTAGAAACGAACAACTCACATCATGATTACAAGCTGCTCGGTGTACACCCGGTGGGGCTCTCTCTCCTCGAGATACTTCCCTGTATCTTTCCTCTGTAAATTTATATATTCCATATTTCTCTTGTATTCTCTCCTAGCTTCATAAAGTCACTATGCGGTTAAATCACTGGCATTAACATAGCTATCCATTGCAGCTTAAGTGTTATTTACTGATTTGTTTACACACTTTCCATTTCTGTTGAATGTGTTGTTTCATATCGATAGAAGAAACAGAATTTGAAACTTCTCCCTGAGGATCAGAGAAGGAACATTTTTACCTTTGAAGTTAATTCAGTAAATAGATAATAACATTTGGGAAGAGAGAGATATTTATTATGAAATGAAAAGGAGAAGTGAAATAAATAAAACCTAATTTATTTTTAATACATATGAATGATTTAATTATGTATGTACTGTAGCATGTCTGGCATTACTTGGGTAATGATATCAACTAGAAGACAAAACTTTTACGGATACTAAGACAATGAACGAGTTGGCTGAAGAAGTCGCCCCTAACAAATGACTAAGATAGTTTAAGCTTAGCTGGAGTTTTAGTTCTGCTGAAGTTCTGCTATGATCCACGTAACAAAAAGTATAACATTCAGTGATGTAGAAGACAACATTCTGTAGGTGTTAGGCTCCAGATGGGAGACGAGTTACTCCAACAGATGAATTTCCAGAGAAGGTTTCAATCTATGCAAACCAATTAAACGTTTTTATTAACTGTATACCGACTAATGTCCTTACACCAAATCCCTCACAGTTTGAGCATCAACAGACCTACGGGTTGAAAGAAAAGCCAGAAAGGAAAAAAAATACAAGCTTGAATATAAATTTCATTACTTAAAACCAAATTAAATGAGGGAAACTAATCAGTAGCATAATAAATATTTTTATATAATATGCTGAATCTTACTAAAACTAGTGAAATTAAAATACAAACAATTCCATTAAAGTACAACAATAAAGGAACACTAAAAGTGGAATATTTTAAAACTTATTTAAGGGCAAATGCAAGTGACATAAATTGCCACACTTTCAGAACCTACTCTGTAAAGAAAGCTGAGCAGAAAGAAAGCTTAATAAAAGAAAAACCTGCAAATTAGGCATACAATACATTAAACGTGCCTGTCGCAAGACAACAGACCTCATCTGAAGGAGTGAACAGAGAGAAGGAAACGATATAAACAAAAACTACATCTCCAGTAAATACCAATAAGCTACAAAATTAAGTAAATACGAGATCATTTACCTTACTCATTATAGCCAGTCTTTATGGGTGAAAAATTTATTTCGTGACTAAGATGACAACAACACAAGGGAAAATAAAAGAAAATCGGAATAAATAGAGAGATAATTAATGACTCGAAACTAATAGCAGGCGGAAAAGGAATGGACGAAAAAAACTTCCTTAACTGACACAATAGCAATCTTTAGATAAGAAAATTGTGAGTCAAAGTTTATGAATCAGCCATTACAGATATTTGTAGCCTGTGCTGGTGAAGAGGAACATACTTTTAGTGGAGTGGTTAATTATGACGTTTGTGTTAACACTGTTTGTGGAACCATTACAGAAATGACGTTGACACTGTGGTGGTGGGAGAGAACAGTGTTGGTTGTGTGGATGATGATGGTGCTGGTGTTAACACGCAGTTACTCTGGCAACCTCATGGCACTCCTGGCAGTGAGATACATACCTCAGCCTTACCAGTCTCTACAGGACGTGGTTGACGACCCTTCTGTTAAGTTAATATGGCGAAAAGGAACTCCGTTTCTCCTTCTGACGGTAGATCATAGAAGTATCAAATTTCATTATCCCGCAAAGTAATTAAATACTTTCAGAATATTCAAGATAGGAAACGCAATTAAATTTCCTATCTAGAGACCTCGGTAATAACAATTTCTCATTACCTGTGCCAGCAGTCACTGAGTTATTAAATTTGCATTGTTAATGTAAAATTTGATTTTAATGGTGAGTTTAACACTCAGAAGGTTGATATGACAATGAAAATCCTCTCTCACAAGTCCTTAGCAATTTGTACATGAAATGTTTTGAAACAAGATCGATTAACAGAATTCTTCCCGATAGAGCTCAGTTGTACAGATATGTTGATGTTTTATGCCTGATGCCAAGAATATAGATATAAACTATTTCTTTTCATAAAGTTTACTCTTGAGTTTGAACTAAATAACTCATTGTCTTTTTCAGATGTCTTAATTATAAAGTGAAACATTGAATTTAAAATATAAATATACAAAAACAAAAAACAAATATTAAAGGATCCATGATGAAAGGTGAAGAGGGAATATAAATGTTTAATTAAAGGATTTTGTTGATTAAAATAAGGGTTGAATGCGAAATGTGGGTTATTATAAGCGTTTATGCATCTGGTGAAGAGTGTAGAGGAGAGATTTTAGGAGATGTTAGGCGAGTGTTTAGGAAACTTTGAATTAAGTGAGAAAGTAATTGTGGTAAGGGATATGAATGCAAAAGTGGGAGAAACGGTTGTAGAGGGTGTGGTAGGTAAGTTTGGGGTGCCAGGTGTAAATGATAATTATGGGATCTTTAATTGAAGTTTGTATATATAGAGGTTCGGTAATAGGTAATACATATTTTAAGAAAAAATATAAATAATTATACGAGAAATGATATAGGGCGAAATAACCAGCCAGAGCTTAATAACTAAGAAATATCAATACAACTTCTTACTGATAATAATCTTCCATTGTTTACCATTAAAGAAATGCACATGAAGCCTGATATGTATAATAATTTTCAACTATTGTTACATTAATACTGTACATTCTTCAGTCATATTTTCCTAAAAATTTTGACTGTGCATATAATGTTAAAGACTGAGTCTGGTTTTAATTATTGTACAGTTTATATAACATTACTCTCCGATTACTTTATTCATTAAAATATAAAATTAGATTCCGTATTAACGTATTAACCGTATTAACCTTAGGATTTAGCTGTGTGAATTCTGTGTTTTATAATGCTTTAATTTTATTTTTGTTTAGCATTGAAGTTTTAAGTAGAATTTAGTATATATTTTTGCATTCACGTGTCATTCTTTCTACCTAAATATTTAAATTTATTCTTATGAATTTTAATGTGTGTATTTGTAAATCATATTGATTAAATCATCTTAGGTTACTCAATTCATGTAGGAGATATAATTTTAAATATTTTTTTAAAAATCTTCATCTTACTTTTAATGTAATACATTTAGATTCTGATGATGGATAAAGAAACATCCGAAACGTTAATAAGGAAATTGGATACTCGTTAAAGACAGCACCAGTGACAGCCTTAATGACAGCACCAGTCACAGCCTTAATGACAGCACCAGTCACAGCCTTAATGACAGCACCAGTCACAGTCTTAATGACAGCACCAGTCACAGCCTTAATGACAGCACCAGTCACAGCCTTAATGACAGCGCCAGTCACAGCCTTAATGACAGCACCAATCACAGCCTTAATGACAGCACCACTCACAGCCTTGGTCCTGGATACTGAAAATTCGCTTATCAATCAGGCCGATCTACCCAAAAACTGGAACTTATCCAAAAATTTATCTTTTGGATTAATAGATATTTAATTTTGCATTGAATATTGTGTCAGAATTATTATATTGTCACCACATTTAACTTCTCAACCATATTTAAATTAACCTATCATAAAATTCTAATAAATATATCATAATAGATCAGTTTGAAAAAAATAATACTACATAAAACTTAACATAAATATTATTTTTCATTATATTCAGCTTGATTTTTGCAGATATATTTCATAAACATATTTTCACTCTTCTTCCTCGGCAGATATGACTCTTAGCTCATTCAGCAAGAAGTATATACGTATATATATAATATATATATATATATATATATATATATATATATATATATATATATATATATATATATATATATATATATATATATATATATATCCCCATATATATCCCCACAATTTGTACCAGAGGTGGACCCCATCCTTATATATATATATATATATATATATATATATATATATATATATATATATATATATATATATATATATATATATATATATTGTGGACCTATTGCCTCGGAGAAGTGGATAAAAAGACTTCAAGGAAGTCCAACTCCCCGGCAGTGGGCCGCGTGCCCAGAACGCTGCAGGCATTTTCCCTCTGGATCGCCACACTGAGTCTCTGAAAGAGGAAGCTGGTCGCCCTGTTGTCCCTGGTTTCTATGATGAGTTTCTCACCCAGCTCTTTGGAAACTTTAGAGCACCTTGCCCCATGCTCCAAGGGTCTCCGACCCTATTGGGATGAAGTTATAGCAAGGGGAAGGCTTTCATATTTGCGAGTCTTCTGGGTCTCCCTTTGGCTGGCCGCTCCACCCCCTTCGGCTGTGGAGTATGGCAAGTAGGTGTCTGCCATTGTGGCAGCACAGGTGTAGTCCCAAACAATCTGCTTACCATCCTTCTAGGGTAGCATAGTGGCTCCATCAGGACGCTTTTGACTTCCATCAGACCTCTGCACGTGGGGTTCTCGTTGAGCTGGGCAACCCGGCCGTGGCGAGACTTCTCTTTATGATGTCGTTGACCTCCTCATGTTACATACTTTCCTTCTGATGTGTGACACGAGACCATGAAGTCGAATTGATCAGCCGTCGCCC
>WNWK01005045.1:77500-128055 GCA_009830355.1 Cherax destructor | reverse complement strand
ACAGGGCAAGTTTGTACGTTTTCGGGGAACCACACTTTTACCACACGAATCGCTCATATTTTTGTATTTTAGATGGTTAAATATGTTGTTTTTTAAAGAGTAAAGAAGCCTAACCTAACCCAGCTTAAAATAGTATTTACAAGGCTGGAATAAGTGTAGAAGCCTTCAAGAGGAAATTGGACAAGTATCTTCGCCAGATCAACCAGGCTGTGATGGATATGGGGCGCCCCCAGCAGCAACAGCCGGGTGACCAGGCAAGCACCAGACGAACCCGGCCCATGGCCGGGCTCCTAGAGTAGTGAAACTCTCGAAACTCTTCAAAGGTATATCAAAGGTAAGGTTTAAGTTTACAGGGAGAGTTAAATTGACGTTGGTAATCGCATAAGGTTAGCCAGTCAATTGATAGTATGTTGATGTGGGGGAGCACAATGTAAGCTTCTCTCTCCCTCCCATGTGCGGGTTATTTGTGTATTATTCCACTCACACACGGTATTGTGCCTTTTGTTCTTGATAGTAATATCACTTCATAAAGATGTTACCTCATAATACTGAGAGAATTTCTTGCAACAAATTATCTTCCACGCATCCTGTATCGTGCAATTTCCTAGCTAATCTTCCGCGGGAGACACTTAACAAAAGTATATTTTAACATTGATAAAATTTAATTTACCTATTCTTTGCATTCTTATATAAGGTCTTACAGTTAAAAGTTAATAAATTGGCTACATATAATTTAGCTGATATAAAACTTAACTGCTTGTCATATTTTTAACCCCCCTTCCCCAGATGGGTATGTGTGTGTGTGTACTCACCTTTTTGTGGTTGCAGGGGTCGAGACTCAGCTCCTGGCCCCTCCTCTTCACTGACCGCTACTAAGTCCTCTCTCTGTTCCATGAGCTTTATCATACCTCGTCTTAAAACTATGAATGGTTCCTGCCTCCACTACATCACTTGCCAGACTATTCCACTTCCTGACAACTCTATGACTGAAGAAATACTTCCTAACTTCCCTTTGACTCGTTTGTGTGTGTGTACTAGCTTAATTGTGGTTGCAGGGGTCGATTCATAGCTCCTGGCCCTTCCTCTTCACTGGTCGCTACTAGGTTCACATACTTCCTGCTTCATGAACCTTATCATACCTCTTCTTAAAGCTGTGTACGGTTCCTTCCTCCACTACATTACTTTCCAGATTGTTCCGCTTCCTAATAACTCTGTGACCGAAGAAATACTTCCTAACATCCCTGTGATTCATCCGAGTCTTCAACTTCCAACTGTGTCCCCTTGTTGATGTGTCCCATCTCTGAAACATCCTGTCTTTGTCCACCTTGTCGATTCCTCTCAGTATTTTATAAGTCGTTATCATATCCCCCCTATCTTTAGTGTCCTCCAGTGTCGTCAGGTCAATCTTCCTTCACCTCTCCTCGTAGGACATACCCCTTAGCTCCGGGATAAGTCTTCTTGCAAATCTTTGCACTTTCTCCAGCTTCCTTACATGCTTGGCTAGGTGTGGGTTCCAAACTGGTGCTGCATACTCCAGTGTGTGTGTGGGGGGGGGGGATAATTAAACTCTGCAAGGTTATGGCGGCGACCATACAGGCTGCTTGATGTTTCATACAATTGTCGTCTGTATTTACTTGCTGCTAACAGATGGATGTTTACTCAGGTTCATTAAACACCAACTGTTCAGTTGGTTCGTCTCTTATATGAAGGAGGCGCACGGCGGCCTAAGATACATTGTGAGTTTTATCATACATACATGTCTAGTTTCTTATTGCTTCCTGCTCTTCCCTCTTACTTTCCTCCCCTCCCACCTGCTCTTCCCTCTTACTTTCCTTCCCTCCCACCTGCTCTTTCCTCTTACTTTCCTTCCCTCCCACCTGCTCTTCCCTCTTACTTTCCTTCCCTCCCACCTGCTCTTTCCTCTTACTTTCCTTCCCTCCCACCTGCTCTTCCCTCTTACTTTCCTTCCCTCCCACCTGCTCTTTCCTCTTACTTTCCTTCCCTCCCACCTGCTCTTCCCTCTTACTTTCCTTCCCTCCCACTAGCTCTTCCCTCTTACCTTCCTTCCCTCCCACTAGCTCTTCCCTCTTACTTTCCTTCACTCCCACATGCTCTTCCCTCTTACTTTCCTTCCCTCCCACATGCTCTTCCCTCTTACTTTAATCCCACTAGCTCTTCTCTCTTACTTTCCTTCCCTCCCACCTGCTCTTGACTCTTACTTTCCTCCCCTCCCACCTGCTCTTCCCTCTTACTTTCCTCCCACATGCTCTTCTCTCTTACTTTCCTTCCCTCCCACCTGCTCTTGACTCTTACTTTCCTCCCCTCCCACCTGCTCTTCCCTCTTACTTTCCTCCCACTAGCTCTTCTCTCTTACTTTCCTCCCACTAGCTCTTCTCTCTTACCTTCCTTCCCTCCCACCTGCTCTTCCCTCTTACTTTCCTTCCCTCCCACATGCTCTTCCCTCTTACTTTCCTCCCATCTGCTCTTCCCTCTTACTTTTCTCCCCTCCCACCTGCTCTTCCCTCTTACTTTCCTCCCCTCCCACCTGCTCTTCCCTCTTACTTTCCTCCTCCCATCTGCTCTTCCCTCTTACTTTCCTCCCCTCCCACCTGCTCTTCCCTCTTACTTTCCTCCCACTAGCTCTTCTCTTTTACTTTCCTTCCCTCCCACCTGCCCTTGACTCTTACTTTCCTTCCCTCCCACCTGCTCTTCCCTCTTACTTTCCTCCCACTAGCTCTTCTCTCTTACTTTCCTTCCCTCCACCTGCTCTTCCTCTTACTTTCCTTCCTCCCACCTGCTCTTGACTCTTACTTTCCTTCCCTCCCACCTGCTCTTGACTCTTACTTTCCTTCCTCCCATCTGCTCTTCCCTCTTACTTTCCTCCCCTCCCATCTGCTCTTCCCTCTTACTTTCCTCCCATCTGCTCTTCCCTCTTACTTTCCTTCCCTCCCACCTGCTCTTGACTCTTACTTTCCTTCCCTCCCATCTGCTCTTCTCTCTTACTTTCCTCCCCTCCCATCTGCTCTTCCCTCTTACTTTCCTCCCATCTGCTCTTCCCTCTTACTTTCCTCCCCTCCCATCTGCTCTTCCCTCTTACTTTCCTCCCCTCCCATCTGCTCTTCCCTCTTACTTTCCTCCCCTCCCATGTGCTCTTCTCTCTTACTTTCCTCCTCCCATCTGCTCTTCCCTCTTACTTTCCTCCCCTCCCATCTGCTCTTCCCTCTTACTTTCCTCCTCCCATCTGCTCTTCCCTCTTACTTTCCTCCTCCCATCTGCTCTTCCCTCTTACTTTCCTCCTCCCATCTGCTCTTCCCTCTTACTTTCCTCCCCTCCCATCTGCTCTTCCCTCTTACTTTCCTCCCCCAACTGCTCTTCCCTCTTACTTTCCTCCGTCCCACTAGCTCTTCCCTCTTACTTTCCTCCCTCCCACCTGCTCTTCCCTCTTACTTTCCTTCCTCCCACCTGCTCTTCCCTCTTACTTTCCTCCGTCCCACTAGCTCTTCCCTCTTACTTTCCTTCCCTCCCACCTGCTCTTCCTCTTACTTTCCTTCCCTCCCACCTGCTCTTCCCTCTTACTTTCCTCCCGTCCCACTAGCTCTTCCCTCTTACTTTCCTTCCCTCCCACCTGCTCTTCCCTCTTACTTTCCTTCCCTCCCACCTGCTCTTCCCTCTTACTTTCCTCCCGTCCCACTAGCTCTTCCCTCTTACTTTCCTCCCCTCCCACCTGCTCTTCCCTCTTACTTTCCTCCCCCACCTGCTCTTCCCTCTTACTTTCCTCCCGTCCCACTAGCTCTTCCCTCTTACTTTCCTCCCCTCCCACCTGCTCTTCCCTCTTACTTTCCTCCCCTCCCATCTGCTCTTCCCTCTTACTTTCCTCTCGTCCCACTAGCTCTTCCCTCTTACTTTCCTCCCCTCCCATCTGCTCTTCCCTCTTACTTTCCTCCCGTCCCACTAGCTCTTCCCTCTTACTTTCCTCCCCTCCCATCTGCTCTTCCCTCTTACCTTCCTTCCCTCCCACCTTCTCTTCCCTTTTACTTTCCTTCCCTCCCATCTGCTATTCCCCCTTACCTTCCTTTCCTCCCACCTTCTCTTCCTTCTTACTTTCCTTTCCTCCCACCTGCTCTTACCTGCCTTCAATCCCACCTGCTCTTACCTTCCTTCCCTCCCACCTGCTCTTACCTTCCTTCCCTCCCACCTGCTCTTACCTTCCTTCCCTCCCACCTGCTCTTACTTTCCTTCCCTCCCACCTGCTCTTACCTTCCTTCCCTCCCACCTTCTCTTCCCTCTTACCTTCCTTCCCTCCCACCTGCTCTTACCTTCCTTCCCTCCCACCTGCTCTTACCTTCCTTCCCTCCCACCTGCTCCTCGCTGAGTACATGTCTTCATTGTCCATACTGGTATCCTTCACGAATGGCGATTTCATTTTCTCTCATATTTTCACGTTTTTAATGTTAGTAATTTTGTTCAGGCAAGGTTACAAGAGTTAATAATTGCAGCCAGTAGAGCATGTGCGCTATTCCTCTTTATTTTGTTACATTTCACGAGACGTATATTTCCAGTGTATTACACCACTGTCCGAGTGCAGGTCAGGGTCACTTTATTTCACTCAATTAATCCTCTCTATCACTGGATTTATACTTTTTTAAATATTTAAAATGGAAGAGTATTATATTAAAATGTACATTTTGAAGACATAAATGAAGGGTAAATAAATAATGTGCTGAAACAGAACTTGCAATAATGGACTCAAAATGGACAAATTCAGATTTTTAAAGCACTTGTTTCTAGCAAGAATTTTTAATGGAGTAGAATAAGCTGGAAAGTAGTGCCATTAATTGGAGTGGGTGTGAGCAGGTCACATCTGTTTATGAACCAGGTGATGGAGTGGGTGTGAGCAGATCACATCTGTTTATGAACCAGGAGTCGTTTTCCAGTGATTCCATGTTTAGTTCAATAATGTTATCTAAATCATTGTTTACATATTGTTTTAAGAATCACGTTTATGTTCTTTTCGTCTGTTGCATTAGTTTCATTTTGTAATAACACCGTGTTTGGGAAAATTATGAGTTTGTCACTTGTTTTAGTATTCGTAGATGTAGTGTTGAGTGTATCACGTGAATCAAAGACGCCGAACTTTGAAGTAGTATATGTCAATAACAAGAATTCATGGAATGTGTTAAGTCACGCTTAACATCTCATACACTTAATTTGATTTACTACTCCATCATTATTTCCTTCTTGTGTTGGCTTGGGGGGGGGGCGGAGTCGTTGTTTTAACCTAACTAATCAAGACACTTTCAGAAGCTTCTGAGGATATATTTTGCAGTATAAAAATACTTTTGACTCGGCGATTGCAAAACTAGATCAGTATCAGTAACATGACACAAGTGCTTGAGAGTTAGTGGTGGCAACTCCAGTATGTAGAGTTCACCCATAACTTAGCTCATCAGCAGAGTAATAATTGGTATAATTACTTAAAAAGATAAGATCACTTCTGAACAGTAAATTGAGACCATCATCGTTTATTCCATTACGTTAAGCCACAAGGCCTGTCATGGGCCTCCTAGCCTATGACAGAGCCAGCTCACACTCACCCATACCCACTTATGAACTTGTCCAATAAAACTACCCAAAGTTTTCGCTTCAGTGACGCTACTTGTTAGTTTGTTGGATCTGGTACGAGATCGTGCTACACCCACACTTCCACTGATGACTTAACTGCATCAAATATTTCTGTCCTGGAAATAACAGTATATTTTGGGGGGAAGGGATGGGTTGTAAAGTATGTGCTTACCATGCCACGAAATCTGGCTTGTTCTACACCACCTTCAATGGAAATACATGATGCGTAAGACACGTGTAACAGTTAGGTATCTTGAACATTGTTCAAAATTATGGAGCTGAACACCTCTCAAGGCTGAGGGACTGACTATCTCGACACTACTACTACTTCAAACTGATGAACTGATCACATCTTTTCCTCTCGACTGCTTCTATTGTCTCCATATTTTGTCATTTCTGTATTCGCCTGAAGAAGCCTACCATGTAGACCAAATGTTTTGTAAATTAAGATATCTAACTGTTGCACGTCTTACTCATCTGCTTGTTACTGTAATTCAAAGAAAGTTCCTTGATCCCAGCGGAATACTTGACCGAGGAATTAAAATAACCCTCCTCTTTGATCAAACACATTAACATCCCAGTCCCCATTATCTGTATGATCCCTATGAATTAAGCTCTTTCCCATGAATATAATAATGATTGTGAGTGAATCACAAGTTCTCTCTCACCATCATGCATGTAATTGTGTTCAAACATCCTTGCTGGGTATCATTTTATTTTAATTTATGAGTTTTTGAATGGCAGGACGCTGTGCTTGTTGGTGTCCTCGTCACAGCTCTTACTGAGGCTGGAGTTTTCAATTATTGCCACAGTGACATATGCGGGTTTGCAAACATTTATTAATTTGTGAACTGGAATGACGAAGAATTGTCGACAAATAATGCTTAAGGCGATTATGCGAGGAGAACAGTCAGTGATCAATTTTCTTTCTTGTTCTACTGTTAGTATACTCGTCTTGATTCACACGTATTGGGTCATACATGTGATTCACACGTGGAGCCGTGTGTTTGATTCACATGTGTGGAGCCGTGATTATGATTCACCCTTGTGTGGAGCCGTGAATATGATTCACACTTGTGGCAAACTTCTGGGAAGGTTTAGACTGGTGGTGGGCAGATGTGTGGGGGGAGTAGCATTTCCGTGGGGCGAATCATGAGTTTTACTCCCCACCCCTGCCAACCATCACATCCTCTCACCTGGCCACACTCGCCTCCTTCGTTTATCTTCACTGACAGTGAAATACATCTTTGGTATCTTTGGTTGTGGCCAAAGTATCCACAGTACCAAAGGCCAAGTTGACACTTTGATGTAGGTTAATCATATGATGACCCACACAATAGTGGTTTCGGGCATTTGACCTAGGTCTTTTAATTGCTTACCGGTCCACCCCGTAAAAAAAAAACACCGCAAAACTTGATACTATATGTTTCCACACCACTTACAAATTAACACTTTTGTGCTGCAAGATAACCAGCATTTTATGTGTACTGGGTATTTCTCTGGACTGATTTAATAGGTGGTCCATAACTATCTTAGCACTGTAATAATGTTGGTAGAATTACCGACAATATGTTAGGAGCTTTGTGGAGAGCGAAACGTTGTTACAATAAAATGTCGCATTAGCTGCACTTATGTCCTTTTACCTTACATAGCAGTGCCAGGAGCAGAGCAGCACCACTCGCCCTGGTCGCCGCCATAGCAGTGCCAGGAGCAGAGCAGCACCACTCGCCCTGCTCGCCGCCATAGCAGTGCCAGGAGCAGAGCAGCACCACTCGCCCTGCTCGCCGCCATAGCAGTGTGTTAGCAGTGCCAGGAGCAGAGCAGCACCACTCGCCCTGCTCGCCGTCAGCCCTCAGTCACCAGACACTCAGTCTTTTGTCTTCCTCCAGTTCACCACCTGTAATATATTTGTGGACGGTGAAGTGTTCTCCTTCTTCCCCTCACTTTCATATACCTTTGATGGGCTTCGAGAGTTTTCCCAACTCCCAGCCCGGCCCTGGGCCAGGCTTATCTGGTGCTTGCCTGGTCTACCAGGCTACAACTGCTGGGAGGACACAAATAAGTTTGTGTCAATGAAGTACTTGGAAAATCTGTCATAAATTACTCAGTTTTTTATTTTATGAAAATTTCGTTATAGTAATGGTATACAATATTGACAAGTTGATAAGCAAGACATTTGCGACAGTTTACCTGGAGTCGCTTCCCGGGGGGCACCGCTCCCGCGGCCCGGTTCCAGACCAGGCCTGGTTGCTGGCCTGATTGATGAAGCTGTTAGTGCCCGTCGCCAGCAGTCCAGCATATGCACCATACCCCGGCTGATCAGGGGCTGCACATGAGTCCTCGTCTAATGGAAATACCTTAATAACGATAACAGTTAAAGAACCGGATGTTTGTACTAGGATTATATGGGTCTTGTCACAGTAAACTTACTAGTGTTATTAACTTAATAGGGATTTTTGAATAGGTTGTCCAAGCAGCATATATCCTAGAATACCTGGAGTATACTTGGAGGGTGTTCCGGGGGTCAACGCCCCCGTGGCCCAGTCCATGACCAGGCCTCGCGGTGGATCAGAACCTGATCAACCAGGCTGTTACTGCTGACCGCACGCAAACCAACGTACGAACCACAGCCTGGCTGGCCAAGTACTGATCGCAGATGGATAAGAAAAACCCTAAATTATCTCCTGGGTTAAAATAAAAGGAAGGCATTTACATGCATATTAAAACAGGAGAGTGTCATCTAACAGACCAATACATTCAACTTGATAGAGACGTAAAAGAATTAATAACAAAAGCCTAGGATTTTTTCAAGGTATACAAAAATAATAGTGGAAAAAATATGACCCTTGGGTGAAGCTCATACCAGCTTACTGTTAATGAAGAAATGTTTGTTTTAATATTTGTCTTTACCCAAGAAGATACACATGAAGTACCAGTAATCAACAGTTATGCGGGACAGGGTGACTATAAATAATGGAAGATTAGTCACTTATGGTATAGTTCTATATTTGTAGTTGTAGTAACTGCAGACAACAGCTCAACGAGGCCGTGGGGACTGGTTTCAAGGGTTCTAAAGGCATGTAAAGAGGAACTGTGTAAATAATTATTTAATTTCTTCTAGAAATCACTGATCATATATGTTGTCAAATACGGACATGCTCAACACTGGCTACAGTACTCTCACATGTCTACCTACCTGGAGGGCATTCCGGGGATCAACGTCCCCGCGGCCCGGTCCATGACCAGGCCTCCTGTTGGATCAGGGCCTGATCAACGAGGCTGTTACTGCTGGCCGCACATAGTCTAACGTATGAACCACAGCCCGGCTGATCCGGCACTGACTTTAGGTATCTGTCCAGCTTCCTCTTGAAGACAACCAGGTAATTCCCCTTATGACTGGTGGGAGGCTGTTCAACAGTCTTGGGCCCCTGACACTTATTGTGTTTTCTCTTAGTGTACTAATGACGCCTCTACTTTTCACTGGGGGTATGCTGCATCTCCTGCCAAGTCTTTTGCTTTCGTAGGGAGTGATTTATGTGTGTAAATTAGGGACCAATCCCTCCAGGATCTTCCAGGATCTCTCTCGCCTGCGCTCCAGTGAATACAAGTCAAGCGCTTCCAGGCGTTCCCAGTAATGTTTGCTGGAACTTATACGTGCAGTAAAGGTTCTCTGTACATTATCTTCATATGCAATTTCACCTGCCTTGAATGGGTATGTTAATGTACAGCAGTATTCCAGCCTAGAGAGAACAAGAGATTTAAAAAAAGATTGGCTTGGCATCTCTTGTCTTGAATGTTCTCATTATCCATCCTATCAGTTTCCTCGCAGATGTGATAGTGGCATTGTTGTGATCCTTGAAGGTGAGACTTTCGGACATTACCACTCCCAGGTCCTTCACTTAACTTGTCCGCTCTATTGTGTGATTAGAGTTTGCAGTATACTCAGTTCTAGTTATTATTTCCTCCAGTTTTCCATAACGGAGTTGTTGGATGTGGTCTCCCTTTCCCCTCTTCTTCCCCTCCCTCCCTCCCTCCTCCATTTCCATAATCGCGTACTTCTTTCTGCAGGTAAACATTTGCAAACACTTCTAGATCGTGGTGTATTTGCATGAAACATTTGAGTCTCGATGCTGGCTGAAGGAGTAAACAAATACTAGTGGGTAGCTGTGAAGATATTGTGGTAAGGTACTGGTGGTCGTGTGTGTGGGCAGTGTTCTCTGCCTGTGTAGCTACCCGCTTTTTGTCTTGATACAATCTCAATGTGTACTCGCCCGTTGTGTTTACAGGAGTAGTCTCACCTCCTGGTCTCACATCTTTCACTGTTTGGGCCGGAATTACTGGCTTCTGGCCTCGTGAGCCTTATCATACCTACTCTTGAAGCTGCCTATTGAAGTTCTTAACCCAGCTCTATTTTTCTTTCACCTAAGGAAATACTTCCTAACTTCCCAACGGCTCAGGTGTGTATTCACCGAGTTGTGTTTGCGGGGGTCGAGAGACTTAGCTCCTAGCCCCGACTCCACTTGAGAGAGAGAGAGAGAGAGAGAGAGAACGCGCAAGAGCAAGGTCGTTTATACGGCTGGGTCGTCACCATTGTGGTGTGCTTTATAACGTATATTTAGTATGCACTGTGTTAGGTGTGCTGTTCACCTCTAGATCAAGTGCACGAGAGTGTATGACCTTTATAGTAAAGTAATTTGCTTGTAGTGAATTTCTTTGCCTTGACCTTGTGTATGTTAGGAGCGATGAGTCACCAGTGGTGGCGTGAGAGTACGTGTGGTGGTGGTCTGCAGGGCCACTGTGTTAACCTGCCTGAGGCTGCAGGGGTTAAGCCACGTTTCCTGGCCCCTTCACAGTTTTCTATTGGTTGATGTCATCTCTCGTATTTGCTTTGGAAATCGTGAATGGTTTCTGCCTTTACTATGTCTTTGTTCACTCATTCCACTTTATTAATACTGCAGTACTAGTCATGGAACCTCGTAGCAACAAGTGCCTGATCATCTAAGCTTTGATGGTAGGCTCAACACCCTTAGTCATTCCTTATTAGGTAGATCAACACCCTTAGTCATTCCTTATTAGGTAGGGATGCGGGTCACCAGCATCACGACTTGGATAACCAGAAGTATGGTCTCAGGACGGGCTTCCAGAGTAGATCTGTGGAAACAGAATACAGGTATGTCGCAAGTATCCTGTGATATTTGTCAAGTTTTTGGAGATAAATGTGACTGGGGCTCCACAAGATTGTGACCCGAATCCCAATGTCAATAATAAGCGTGATGGTGTATCCTTGTGCTCGCGCGCGCATTTGTTGGCGCAGGCAACAAAATATTCTTCTGTTGGGAAGAGAGCCAACAAGATCTCTCTCTCTCTCTCTCTCTCTCTCTCTCTCTCTCTCTCTCTCTCTCTCTCTCTCTCTCTCTCTCTCTCTCTCTCTCTCTCTCTCTCTCACCGCACGCGCGCGTACGGCTCTTGGAACGGAGTGTGTGGACCTAGTAGCGACTAACGAAGAGGCGGGGTCAGGAGCTATGAATCGACCCCTGAAGCCACATATACTTGAGTACCTTACCCTCCACGCTAATTTATTTTAGCTCACTTCAGGCTAGTCTCACCACCTTGTTGAATACTCTTGTCTTTTTGTAACTCCTGTAGCATATGGTAGTCGCTCAGCTTTTTCTCCCGTGGTTAATACTTGTCTTGAATTATTAACGTACTTCGTTATCACGAACACAGGTACTGTTAAATGACCTATGGTACCTGGCTGTCAAGATGTAATACAAACAAATGATCAGTCAATAAAACAATGGGATAATATTAAGGGCAAAATCATACACCAGAGGTTTCTCGAGTACGCAGGTGTTTCCACCACCAATAATGTTTACAGTAAGGTCATACGACCTTAGTAGACATGGTATTATAACCAATTTAATAAACGAGAGAGCAAGAATAGTCTCTCAGGTTATAGCCCATAAACCATACTGAGAACAACGCTGGTATTATATTAATCAGCTGAAAGCAAACGAGGAACTGAACTCCAAGGGAAATTTTAGTTACTAGATAAAAAAGCTTGGAGCCTGCCCCTCACTCTGGTTGACATTTACAAGGGGTAATTATTCTTCAAAGCGGGTGGGTGCCCTCTACACCCTCACTGTCAACAAGCTACCGGGCTCAGCTGATTAGTGATGGAATGCAGGATATGTGGTTGCGTGTGATGAGCGCCGAATAAAAGTAAAATAGAGCACGCCACATAATTATGTAAATAGTAATATTAAAATAATCGTTTATTTATCATATCCTTTAAATTGTCTCTAACCTCCGCTAATTTATTGTGTAGCCGCAGTCTGTCTTGTGAGAGGTAGTTTGTACCCACAGCTCATCTTGTGAGAGGTAGTTTGTACCCACAGCTCATCTTGTGAGAGGTAGTTTGTACCCACAGCTCATCTTGTGAGGTAGTTTGTACCCACAGCTCATCTTGTGAGAGGTAGTTTGTACCCACAGCTCATCTTGTGAGAGGTAGTTTGTACCCACAGCTCATCTTGAGAGGTAGTCTGTACCCACAGCTCATCTTGTGAGAGGTAGTTTGTACCCACAGCTCATCTTGAGAGGTAGTTTGTACCCACAGCTCATCTTGAGTGGTAGTTTGTACCCACAGCTCATCTTGAGTGGTAGTTTGTACCCCACAGCTCATCCTGTGAGTGGTAGTTTGTACCCACAGCTCATCCTGTGAGTGGTAGTTTGTACCCACAGCTCATCCTGTGAGTGGTAGTTTGTACCCACAGCTCATCCTGTGAGTGGTAGTTTGTACCCACAGCTCATCCTGTGAGTGGTAGTTTGTACCCACAGCTCATCCTGTGAGCGGTAACTTATTGATTATTTTATCTCTTAGTAGTTAACGAATCTAATTATGTAAAATCTGTATACTCTGAAGATTTCCGGTATCTTATTAAGAAGATACTTTTTTATGTGTGTGAAGATAGAATTATAGTTGTAGTTTGTCGGATGATTATATATTTGTGGGTGATGTGTTGTATCTATTCAAATAAATTACAGCATGATAGATTTATCAGATAGTGATGATTGTTGCTGCTAGACGACGTGTTCAAATATGAGTGTGTGGTGTCGGCAGGGTAGGTATCACAGCCGTCTGTCTGCTGGAGTTAGGGAGCTGAGTAAATCTTGATTGTTAGCGTCCGGTCTTTTGGTAGGGAGGCAGCAGCAGCAGCAGCAGCAGCAGCAGCAGCAGCAGCATCAGCAGCAGCAGCAGCAGCCAGGCACACTGTCCCTTTGACAATCCGTGCAGTTTACTTAAAGGTTTCTTCTTCTCCCGATGACTGCAAGAGTTGTTGTGCTTTACCACTTACTGTGTTGGTTCTGTGATCACTTGTAGTATCAACACACTTCCTTCTGATTGATATATTGTTTTATCCTATTGCCTTTATATTTTAATTATTTCTTTTATTTTTAAATATTTGTTTCTACGTCTATTCCTTTAAACTTTTACTTTGGCCTAGGTAAGCTTGTTTATCTTGTATGGAGGACATACTTCTGACCAGGCTTCCTTCTTTACCACCTGATTATCACAACTAAGCTCTGAACCATACCACTTGATCAAATTTGCTGTTGCTGCCTGCAGCCAGCGACCAGAAGGATAGAAATAGTACAGTGTGTCCTTGGCAAGCACAGCATCCTTTCAAAAATACCTGTGTTGGACTTTTATCTTGCTACTCCTAGTGGTATAGTCCAGTCAGTTTGGAGCTACCAGCTTTTTTTCACCAGGTTCGCCCTCTACTTGAAGAGATCTCCGTGGAGCTCATAACCAACTCAAAAAATGGAGATGAATCATTATTAAGTATTGTTTCGGTCGATTCTGAACCATTATCAACTCAGTCATGGTCCAGAACGAACCGAAACGTCAAGAGGCTTATCTGCAGTTTATAAGTTTTGAAATGTAGCCAGAGTATTGAGTTATTCTTCGTCTGGTGTTGTTGTGGAGAGTGGCTGGTGTGCGTGACATTGTGTACACTGCCTCACCGTTAATGATTAAGCAACTTTGTCTTTACTGTGGCTCCAGAGTTTCACTCTCAACACCCAGGTCTCTGGCTAGTGCCCAAGCTGGTGTTTGTTCAGTCAGGCTCTTGATCTTACCTGTAATAAAAGTGATAATTCATTTATCAACCATTTAATATAAAATTATAATCGCTGCCAGAATTATAACATTAAACCTAACAAAATCGACTCCTTTTAATGTGAATTAAAATAACATAATTGTTAGTAATCTCTTCAAGGAAGATGTCTTTGGTGAAATGTTCTCGATCCAAGGAATTTGAGCTACCCGCCCACAGATCAGACTTGATTGTCTCCCATTCTCCAGGTTGTAGAGTTTAGCGCTCTCCTTTGAATATAATCATTTGTCTTCAAGAAGGAGCTGGACAGTCACATAAAGTCAGTACCTGACCTACTGGGCAGTGGTTCGTACTTCAGGCTCTGATCAGCCAGGCTGTTACTGCTGTACGACAAATCACGTTGATGAGATGTGACGAGATGTGTTATTCTGTGTTATCGATGCAGTGTTGTAAGACCCATACCACCTTAGTGTTCATTTTGAAATACAACAACCCTTGAAAGAGGTAGGTATCCTGGTGCTGGTGAAGGGCTCTTGATATATAGAATTGAGCCGCTCTATCGGATTAAACCTAATTGCTTCCCATTCTCCATGTACTGTATCCCCTCTACAGGTATGGAGTTTCCTCATATAATATTAATTGTGTATGTTTGAGCGTGGGGAGGGTGGAGGCACGGCGCTCTAGTACCTGGGGTTCATTAATAAAATAAGAGTTCCACAAGACCTGTAAGTTTTACTTTACACATGTGCTGCTCTTTAACATGGCTCATTGTGTAAGAGATGTATGCTGCGTTATGTAATTGTTACTGAAAAGTTTCTACCATGGGCTCTTGTTTATGTTGTGTACCATGTAACATAGACCGTTGTATGTCTTCAAGCAAGTAATAAATGAAAAAGCGCAGTGCATAAGTTTACTATACATGGGTCATTGGTACAAATGAACCCACAGGCAGGTATAACACAAGAACAGTACTGTGTGCTTCAGTCTCGGTGTCAGGCACAACTATATACTGTTTATATTTTACTTTATCCTTCTTGAATTATTTATACCAAATACAGAAAACTGAAGGATATCAGAATCTAATGTAGGAGTCTCGCAGAGGACACTGGATCACCACCACCTCTAAGTGCCAGATCAACCAGGCTGTCATGGATATGGGCCACATGGTCGGTAAAAGCAACAATATAGTTGAACAGATAATCAACAAAAATGTGACCAGAGGCCGGGCTGCGAGGTTGTAAAAGTTCCCTGAATCGGTCACATGTCAAGAGGGGATGGAATGGGCAGCAGAGGTTGGTGCTGGCTGGTGTAGCAACAGATAGCAGCAGGTGCAGCCTGGCCTCACCGACCCTCTGGCTGATGCCATCTTCTTGGCACTATTGTAGGGGCGTCTGGCCCCTCAGGTATTTTTACCACGGCCGCACCTTGATCAGTCATTTGGGCGTCACGCTCTACACTACCCCACCCACCTCCCGCCAGGGACATTATTGTGTACATCTCTCTGCACTATGTATTCTTTTAAGTGATTATATATGATCACACACACACACACACACACACACACTCTCTTTGCCGGTAAAAGGCTCTTGCTCTAAGGAACTGGAGCTACCGTTTCCTTTCTCGTATCAAACCTGATGCCGCGTATTTTACAGATATTGTAGGACCCCGAGGAGCTTAGCGGTTGCTCGTGAATGTAAGAATTGTGTGGTGTTGCGTTAATGCTAGATGAGTGAGATTGTACCCTGGCTTAGTGTTGCAAAACTACCGCTGTCAGGGAAGGGTGTTCACCTCCCTGTGTACAACACGGAAACCAAGAATAATACATTACACTTAAATATAAATCATGAATTTACTTGGTAAATATAAATCATAAATTAACATACTATTACAAAAAGATATGTAAATACAAACGAAGCATGAATAATAATGACAGACAATAAATAACATGAAATCAGATGCAATAGGGAAGTCTGAGAGTAAAAACTACGCAAGACGGAATTGTTCGAAGAAAAATAGCGGAGAGGTGGACGGTCTCGTAGAGTGAGGGAGCGAGGTTGTGAGTATAGTGGTAAATGGTTAGCAGTTGTTGAAGGTGGTTGGGTAACTGTGTAGTAGAGGCGGGGATACTGCTTCCAACTGATGATGGGTTGAGGGCACGGTACGTTGACTTGTTCCACGGTAATGCTGCTGCTTTCGGTGAAACCAGCATGTAAGTGTTACGGGAAGTGATCCTTATGCATTTGTGGTCTAGGATAGGCTTATCGGAAGGATAGGTAACTTAAGTGATGGGTGCCTCTACACGGTAGTTAATCCCGCTCCGCCTCAGACACAGGTGGGCATGACAACACCCGCATATTTGGATGACAACACCCGCATATTTGGATGACAACACCCGCATATTTGGATGACAACACCCGCATATTTGGGGGATCAGACTTGTGACTGGAATAATAATAAGAATAAGAATAAGAATAATAATAATAATAATAATAGTTTATTTAGACATGATACAATGATACATAGTTAGGTAGACATGATACAATGATACCTAGTTAGGTAGACATGATACAATGATACATAGGTAGACATGATACATAGGTATAAATGAGGTGTACATGCCAAAAACCTGTAATATGATGTGTATGTTTAACAAAAAATTACGTCAGTCAAGAAAAAACACGTTAATCAATATAGCACCCTAGGTTAACCCCAGTAAAACTGAGAAATGACTTAAATAACTAATACAACCTACAGTAAAACAGGAATACCTAAAAGCACTAATAACACATCAAAGCTTAAACAGCCAAAAATAAAAATGGCTGGAAAGCGGAAGTAGTAAAGTAAGGACGGTACTTACGTGACATGGCCGAGCTCTGGGAGAGAAGTGAGCGCTAACGCTCTCCTGGAAAGAATGAAAGTAGAAAGAAGAGTAAGTAGGCAGAAACAGGGAGGAATCAAACTGAAGGCGCCTACTTGGCGCTGGCAAGCGAGGTATACAAAAAGAAGACTGGGAAATGTAGTCAGCAAACTACCTCACAGTCAGCCATTCCGGAAGCAAATCAGTTTAATGACAATGAGATGACTGTGCCTTTACACAGGCCTCATATAGTTTACTGTGGAGGCGTTTTTGTGAATTATCTATTTACGCTTGGTTACAGCAGCCATTTATACGTAGTAGTTTTATACACAGGCGGAACTGTCAATATTAAAATGTAAACACTACTAACTTTTAGCGAATTCAGCTTTTTTTCTTATTTTTCTGTATTATATTTTACGAGAGTTGGTCGCAGGCGCGGCGCACCCCCGAGTACATCCGTCAATATACCAAGCCAAACTATTGTTTGCACAAACACTCGTCTGTCAGTACCAAGAGTACTCCTGTTCAGGTATTGTAAAAACATTTATCAAAATGAAGGCACACGCAAGCATGATAGAAAACTTATCATTGGTCATACCCCACTACACATTCACTACAACCAACTACATATACATAACACCAAGAGAAAAAAAAATGACAATCTTTTTCAAATTGTACTAAAATAAAACAAAACGGGATTAATTTTAATACACGGGCATCCCCAATATATAGTTTAGTGCTTAGTTATAATTATAATGTAATCTCCTACATATTATTATTTATAATTAAGCGCTAAACCCACAAGGGTCATACAGCGCTGCTTCCCTACATATAGACTACAACTAATACTATTTATTAGCTTACAAAACTTTTCTTCCGATAGAGTAGAGCCTAAAAGTCATCTAATTTTCAGTGCTCTTAAGTTCCTTTGGAAGAGTACTCCTAACTCTTAAGGTTTCCCAACACCACATTACATTCACCATTCTCCTCTATATCCAATTTCCATGAGGTTATTTAGAAGTTTTTTTTTCAACACTTCTTTTAACTTTCTCCCATCCTTCTACCTTATCACTATTTTCAAAATTCGTGGAGCACACCGTAGTAAGGTCCCAAAAGTTTTTTTCCATTCCACTATAATTGTTCAGCGTAAGTAAGATCACCTTCCCAACAACCTGGTTGACCAGGCAAGTACCACACAAACCTGGCCCCATCAAATGTTTTATCAGAGTTAAAGCTAAGTTCATGCAAGGGGTCTTTTCTTTCTTGTAGTTGCATTTGGGTCATCACCAGCTAGATGGGCATAGAATATTAACCTCGGGGCTAACTCACTCTTCCACTGGGCAAAGCTGACGGGAGTTTAAAAGTAATAATAAGAGAAAGAAGTAGGGCCTTGATGCTGTGTGTCGTTATCAGGGTTCGTGTTTAGGAAGTGATGGTATCAAGAATACAGCTGATGAACTATTATTGGAGGCGATGTATTGATATTCGTGGCGAGCCCAGGTCTACCACGTCTGCCTGTCCTTGAGGTCTGGTCGAGTGATGTAGAGGTCTGTAAGACACGCCCTATGTGCCTCATACAAACGGAGGTCACGTGACTAAGGCTTGGCCAGGGAACTTTCCTGTAATGGTACATGGTATATACATACTACACAAGTATTGGACTGCTGACATCGTTTTTTCTTAGTCTCACCTCCAGATTCTGCAAACAGGACGTTGCTGGAGCCAAGGTGGCATTGTCTTGGAAGAAAATATTTGAGAGTAATCCTCTTTAGGAGTCAACTGAGAAAGTCAGGTACAGCTGACATTGTATTCTTCGATACAGTGGGTGATGAAAAGCTTTTGATCCTAGGAATTAGAACTACCCTTCCTTTCAATGAATCAAACTTTATTACCTCTCGTTCCATATTTACTGTATGACCTTCATGAGTTTAGCACTTCCCCGTGAATATTATTATAATAGCTGATTGTAGTGAGAGAGTGAATACCAAGGTGTCATCAGTATTGAATCTGATTGGCCTGAATCATGGATCGTGTGATCCTGAAAGTAGTGTTATTGGATTAGCAATTGATGTCGTTAGAAACTAAGAGTTTGTTGGAACTCTTGAAGATTCTTCAGAGTTCACGATTAATTATCAACACAAACTTAAATTACTTGTTCTAAAACTAGCCACTGATATTGTAAAGTAAACAAGAATTGACTCAGTAGTATTTTTTTAGGCTTAGTTTTATCTTCAAACGTCCAGAAATACTTCCAACAGTATTACGGTACATATAAAAAATTTACAAAAAAAAAGTTAGAAAATTATAAATTAGTAACATTAGTGGATAATATCTCGTGATAACCTACCTGAAAGAAGGGTTGCCTTGTTGCTGGCAAAGGTTTCTTGATACTTGCAATTGAAGCGGGTTCACCACTTCTCCATGAACTTAATATTTGTTGGAGAGAACTCCAGTACCTTGTGCCGCAACTTTATATTAGAGTTTTGTGGAGAACACTATCAGAGGTCTTATTGAATTCTGGATAACAGTGGCAAACTCTCCAGTTGCCCGCCGCTTCAAATTGTTTCGTGGGAAAAAGTCGGCCAAATTGTTGGGCAATAACATCCACTGTGAAGGTAAAGATTTTATGGAGACAACATTTCGCAAAAAGGAGAGGTTTTTCAAGTCTCGAGAAGCTCTCCTTTGGGTGAAACGTAGTCCCAAAGTCTAATTATGCTACACGTGTCTTTGTTTTCATTCCTGTCTGCAGTATGACCCTCAACACCAGTGTTGTGGAACTGTCTAGTACGACCCTCTACACTGTTGTGGAACTTTCTGCAGTAAGATCCTCAACACCACTGTTGTGGACCTGTCTGCAGTACGACCCTCAACAACACTGTTGTGGAACTGTCTGCAGTACGACCCTCAACACTGTTGTGGAACTGTCTGCAGTACGACCCTCAACAACTGTTGTGGAACTGTCTGCAGTACGACCCTCAACACTGTTGTGGAACTGTCTGCAGTACGACCCTCAACAACTGTTGTGGAACTGTCTGCAGTACGACCTTCAACACCACTGTTGTGGAAGTGTCGGTAGTACGACCTTCAACACCACTGTTGTGGAACTGTGAAGACTCAGTAATCCAATTCTGTTCATCAGGGTCTCTGAGTTGCATTCGTCATTATTGATTTTCAGTCATTTGTTCCTCACAGAAGTTAGACTGAATGGCGACAATTCGAACCTAGGGAGTAATTTTTCTTTGTAGATAGGTATCGCGTTGATTCCCTCCATCTTCAACACCCTTGCGTCAGTATGTGTTAGACTAGACACCCGCGTAGCTAGTAAGTTTATTTAGGTATAGGTACACATAAGTACATTTATCATACATAGTGTAAATTACCTAGGATAACCTGTTTTGGGGTCCTTGGTGGTAGAGCGCTCACCTCACACTGAAAGGAACCTGTGTTCAGTCCCGGAAGGGGCGAAACGTAGAGGCAAGTCTCGTCACGCATGCTGGCCCTGTTTACCTAGCAATAATTAGTTACCCAAGAGATAGTCGAATGTTATAGTCTCCCTGGCTTATAAAAAAATCATTTATCTACAGAGCCTGTAGCTAAATGATTCAGTGAGACCACAAGTTGATAAATTAGACACATCAAAGGTATATCAAAGGCATGTGCAACACTTGCGGATCTTAATTGTGGAAACGTTTCGCCCCACAGTGGCTTCCTCTGTATTACAGCCTACCTTATATAAGGATGTTTGGTAAAAACCCATGGTTATGCAAAGCGTTTCGGGAAAATTTTAAATTATTAGTCCTCCCTCCCTCCTTCCTTCCGTGGTTAAAAATTCCAAGAAAGTCTTCTCTTCAACGGTTTACTAAGTTCATCTCTGAATTCTTACTGAGAGGTGTACCAAACACTGGTGGCTTTATACTAGGAGAGGAGCGTGGTAGAGCCTCACTGACTAATATCTTCATGTCCGAGGCTCACCCTGCCGCCCCTCTAATGTAGCCAATAATAATGATGAGAAACATGAGAGGTCGTCAGTGTGAGTCAATCTGTGGTGCGCCAAGCAAGTACGGTTACCCGTCCGCCTGACCACCAACCGTCCCTCTCCAGTTCTACCAGTATCCTAGTGTTTTGTGTTACCACTAACACCCTCCCTGCCTTACCTCTTCTCTCTGCTGCTACTACTACACTCTGGCGTAAAATATGGATTGTTATGAAGAGTGTGACACGCATGACTGGCTGTAGCACCACTGAGAGTGCCTTGATAATGTGTACAGTGCCACTTGGCATCATTTTCATCTTGAGGTGGCATGGTGGTCAGGGAGGGTTGCGGGAGAGGGTAGGGAGGCTTCTGGGAGGGGGCAGGGGGTTGGTGGGGAAGGTTGAGGTAATGGGGGTAGGGTAAGGATAAAGAGCGAGGAAGGATTGGGGAAAAGTTGCAGGAGGGAGGGAGGGGTTGGGGGTTCCAGACTGGTGAGGGCAGAGGGGACTAACCGCTCCTACTGGTTGCAAAATTTAGCCGAGGGTTATTTTAGCGAGGGTGGAGGAGAGTTGTTATGGGTGTTGGTGTAGTGTTATGGTGGGTGGCGTGTCATGAGAGAGCTGCAGGTGGGTGAGTTGTCCGTGTTTATATACCTACCTTCAGGCACACCACCTCTGCCTTCTCAACTCTTTTCCCTCTTGTGTCGTCTTTTTTATTATGTCGCTGTTGTTGCTAATGGTTTGGTCTTTGTTGCCGTAGTGATTATTTTAGCTGCAGGTCAATTTTTTTTTCTCACTGCTGTTGAGGGGCACGTAAGTTCTCCCGTCTTCAAATAACATGTTCAGTTTTCCACTATAATCTGTAACTGAGAAAAGCTCTGATCTCTGCAACACAATTGTCTTCAAAGATTTGTTAAGTTATACCATGAATTAAGGAAACATCCTGGACTTCACCTTACGAAACAGACACAGCAAATGTGATAGTAATTATGGACAAGGTAGATTATAGTTTAAAAATGAACATGTTATTAGAATATAGTGGAACTTACGTGCCTCTCAGTGTTGTTGCTTCTCTTTGGTTGCAGTTGTTTCTTGATTGCAATGCTGGTATTTATTTTAGTTTACTGGTAGGGCCTTCGGCTCACAACCAAAAGGACTCGAGTTCAGTTGTCACGTGAGGGGCTAGACGTGAGCAAGTCACCTTAAACTTGCTGCTCCTGTTTACTTAGCAGTAATTATTTACTGTACGTTAGTCGAGTATTGTGGACAAATGTTAGGTTCTAATCCTAAGAAAAGAAAATAACTATATACTTATACGCGTAATAATGTAGGGCTTAGTGAATGTGATAATATAGAGCCTAGTAAACCATACCACGGGTGGGGTTCGAACCCGCGGTCAGAGAGTCTCAAAACTCCAGACCGTCGCGTAAGCCACTGGGCCAGCTAGCTTCAATGAGTTCTGGTTACCATAAATTTAAAGCCAAGACAGCAGTGCATAAGTGTTCGCAATGAAACTGATAGACTTGTTAGCTTCATATAGTATGGTTTGTAACGGCTTGATAAAGCTCCTGGAGAGCGAAACGTTGCCACAATAAAATGTCACATTAGTTGCATTTGTGTTCTTTTACTTAACATGAATAATAAAAATGCTAAGGTTATCCTTCAACTTTATACATTTTTGGTAAGACCTGATGATGATTAAGACACGTGTGCAACAGTTGGGTATCTTTATTGTTTAAACGTTTTGCCTACACAGTAGACTTCTTCAGTCAAATACTATTTTTCCAAGGTTGATGAACTGATTACACCATCTTCATTTCACTACTACACCTGCTGCCTGTGTTTGACTGAAGAAGTCTACTGTGTAGGCGAAACATTTCATCAATAAAGATACCTAACTGTTGCACATGTGTCTTAATCATCAACTTGTCAATATTTTATAACATCTTCAACATTGGTAAGACCTCATTTAGATTACACTGCTCGCTTCTGGTCTCCATATTTCAGAATGGATATAAATTCTCTGTAAAACATAGAAGGATGGCGAAGTTTATCCATTATATCAGCAACCTCTCGTAAGAAGATAGGCTTGAAGGCACTGCTATGATTCAAGTGTACTAATGGAAAATCAGAATAAATCTAGAGGGTATAAATAACGTTTTGAAATGCCTATCCAAGATAGGACTCGCAGTAATAGATTCAAGTTTGGAGAATTTAGATTCAGAAAGGATATAGGGAAATAGCTTGGCAGTAGAGTTGTAGATGAGTTGAATGATTTTCCAGGTAGCTTCATTGGGGCGAGAACTTTCGGTAGCTTTAAATATAGGTTGGACGAGTTTTTGAGTGGGTGTGAGTTAGACCTCCCTAGCATGGGCTAGTAGGTCTGCTGAAGTGTTCATTATTTTCTTTTGTTCTTATATATTAGACGTTTCGCTCACTAGAACTGAGACACTCTCCATGGGTGAAAGTTGCAATAAGTGTCTTAAGTGACGTTCACTTATATTCATGTCATTGTTTTTGTAGTTGGCTAGTGGGAGGGAGTTTAGAGGTCATGTAGTAATGTAGGTGAGAGTGGCGCCAGGCCAGGTGAGAGTGGCGCCAGGCCAGCTGGCGTGTTCGCTGTCACCTCAAGTAAGAGATTCCTTCATAAACTTTCACACATAATGTACCCTTCCCCAGCATCACAAGTGCCCAGCTTTTTTTTTAAATTGGAGAAGTGCCCAGTTACCGTTCAAATGGGAGAGTCTTAATCCAAGGAATTGGAACCTACCTGGAGGGTGTTCCGGGGGTCAGCTCCCCAGCGGCGTTGCTGCAGCGGAATGTTTAGATAGAGTGAGCAGGGTGCATATTAATACGACTCACATCATGCAGCTCATAGAGTGAGCAGGGTGCATATTAATACGACTCACATCATGCAGCTCGAGCTGTCATAAAGGTGCCCCGTGGCTGTCAAACTCTGACCTGGTGACTGAGGGTAATCTTGTGTGGGTGACACGGGAGGAGCCTGGGAGTGTGGTTGCGGCTGGGGTGACCTTGAGCCGGCTATGGAGCCAACCAGGGTTGTGCAGTAATTGGAGATTATGTGCTTGTCCTAGCCGGTTGCTCGCTCAGGCGCATAATGTAATACTCAGTGACTGTATCCTCCACCGGGGTTATACCTTCTTCTGTATACTCCTCACTATGAATATTGACGCGAATAGCCCCACTTATTTTTCTTCCCCACACTCATCACCAAAAAAAAAAAAAAACATCTTGTGGAAATGAAATTGCCGAGTACATATATTATACACACACACACATATGATAAATATAAATACTGAGAGAAATCGACAAGGTGGACAGAGACATAATGTTCCAGAGATGGGACACAGCAACAAGGGGACACAGTTGGAAGTTAAAGACTCAGATGAATTACAGGGATGTTAGGAAGTATTTCTTCAGTCACTGAGTAGTCAGGAAGTGGAATAGTTTGAGAAGCGATGTAGTGGAGGCAGGGTCCATACATAGCTTTAAGAAGAGGTATGATAAAGCTCATGGAGCAGGAAGAGTGACCCAGTAGCGGCCAGTGAAGAGGCGAGGCCATGAGCTGTGAATTGACCCCTGCAACCACAACTGAGTACACACATGATAATATATGATAAAGCTTATGGAACAGGGAGAGGACCTAGTAGGGATCAGTGAAGAGGCGGGGCCAGGAGCTGAGTCTCGACCCCTGCAACCACAAATAGGTGAGTACACACACACACACACACACACACATACACACACACACACACACATAATTTAAACCCAAGATACGTCGTAATAAACGACTATCAGTGGATAAACAGAAGAAAGGATGGGGATTCGAACTGTGGTCCATGCATTTAGCAGGCCCAATGTTGTAACCACTCAGTCACAGACCTTACAATAGAATGATTTTATACACAAATAACCCGCACATAGAAGCTTACAACGACGTTTCGGTCCTACTTGGACTATTTACAAAGTCACACAAACACAGAGAGAGAGAGAGAGAGAGAGAGAGAGAGAGAGAGAGAGAGAGAGTATATAGGCGAGCTGCACAGGGACGGGACCAAGAAAGGAAGAAAAATAAGTAGTGGTATTGGTAAGGCTGGTAGTGGAAGTAGTAGTAGTAGTGGTGGTAGAAAGTAGGGAGAGTAGTTTTAGTGGGACAAGAGATAGAAAGGGGAGTGAAGGGTGAAAGGAGGCAAAAGTAATGGTAGTGATTTTGCAGTACCAGCGGCATCAATTGTCACCACTGTCTCATGCCACAGTCCCAGTTCTCGTGGTGGATGTATTCTCATAACCCCCCCCCCCCACACACACAAAAAAAAACATAATCCATAAATCTAAGATAATTCATAATAAATAACGTGGTTTTTGAAGAACATGAGAATAGATGCTCTATGAAAACTTGTCGGGCTGTGCGATGAAACAGGTCAGTAGGTCACAGTTGGGGCTCTTGATTCAGCCAAACCTTACAAGTGCTGGTTGTAAAATCATCCTGTTGTAAGTGGTTGAGTGGTTACAACATTAGGCCTGCTAAATGCAGGGACTACGGCTCAAGTTTCCTTCCATTATTGTGTTTATCCGTGTGGGTGGAATTTTTCGTCCTTGTTTGTTGTAGGGCAGTTGGGCACCTTTAAAAATCTACAAGTATATGAGTGAGAATGGATGGGTAATGGAGCCTGTCTAGCTTAGGCCAGTAAGTGTGCTATATCCACCACTCCTTCAGTGCCGTTCATTATCATTCTTGATTATTGTGCTTGCTGTAGAACAAAACTCACTGTGACCCATACCATGTAATCGCTTGTTTATGTGATGTAGATACCCAGCACTGGAGGGCCAGCGGTTGGTTGCTTCATCACTGAGTCCTTCATCATATGACTTAAGACGTGCGTCAGTAAACATTTAACTGTGAATGAAAATGATAACAACACCGCCTGTGTGGTGTTGCTACATGTATTGTTCTTTTTTTCAGTGTATCTTTGTTATGTAGTGAGAAAACATATGTGATACTTGAACCTCTTGGTGCTGTAGCGGAACTTCCAATACTTAGGTGTTATTGTGTGTTGTCTAGAAGGTAGTGAAGTTGTGTAGCTGAAACATTATTGGCGGCCATCACAACTTGTGAGGCTCCATAATAAATTTGTATATTTTGTCACAAGGAAAGTACAAGAAAGTTTTGTGATATCTACATTTGGTGATTTAAGTGTATAGTGACTTGTTACAAATTATATATATATTGATGTGTGAGTGGAGCGTTGGTGTCGTGTTTACTCGGGATGATAATTACTGCTGCCTTCCTGACCTGAGGTCACCACACCCATGAGGTGCTTCCCGAGACCAGATGTGTGACCTGACCTTCCTCAGGTCACCCCACTGCACATACTACACTAGAAGATACCTACACCATCCAACATGTCGCATCAACAGAGAACAGGTAAGTGAAGGGTTCTTGTGAAGTATGATTTGTGGGTGAAGGGTAAACCTGTATTTGGATTCAGCAGTCACCTCTTAAGTTCCTCTAAAAAAAAAACATACCACGGGTGGGGTTAGAACCCGCGATCAGTCTCAAAACTCCAGACCGGGTTCTAACCCCACCCGTGGTATGGTTTGTTTGCAGTCGTGTCATTACGATTTCGTGAGTCGAGTTAAGTTCCTCTATATAGTGCGATTTTATGTAAATGCGGTTGAAAAAGGGCACAGGAGTCTAAATGGCCATGGATGCTTTACAGGAATTTCTCACATTCATAATTGCCCTTATATGAAGGGACTGTGTGGAAAAACAGATGAATCTTCAGTGTTTACAGAGGTATTTCTTAGATTACTTACTGCACACCTGCTTTTCTATACATTATTTTGCAGTCTATCATGTCTCTCCTTCTATTAATGAGATACAGTGGAACCTCGGTACTCTAACTTAATTCGCTCCAGAAGGCTGTTGGAGTGCCAATCTGGAGTACCGAGGTTCCACTGTACTTGAAAGAAGAAAGTTTTAAATATTGCTACTGGAACATTTCATAGATAAACCTCACTTTGGAGGGGAAACTATGCGGCGTTTCGGTCTGTCCTGGACCACTATCAAGTATTAACTAGGCGAGAATATGAGGAGAAAATCAAATGACTGGTCAGGTAAAGAGGTGAAAAAAAATAAATACTAGTGGAGGCAGGTATTAGTAGTGTGGTGTAGTTAGTGTAAGATCAGTAACTTTTTTCACTAAGGTATTTGAGGAGGTAGATCATGGTAATGAATATGATATTGTGTTATTATGTTCTTATAAGTGGTCTACGAGGCAGGTTTATTCTACATGAATTATGTAAATTCTTGTCTGGATTTATTTTTTGGATCATTTCATGTTTGCTTCAGTGATTCCGCCTGACAGTTTATTGCCCCTTAACTTTTAGTGCTCTCATATCTTCGTAAAATGAACGTTGATATTGTTATTGTTCTGTCTGTCTCCTTATATCACAATTTAGAATTTGTTTTTGGGGGTCATTAACCTTAGTTGTGGAGGTTTTGATGAATAAGAGGATCAACATCTATTGTTTCACTTACTTAAGTGCTCACTCGACCCTCAGATTTAAGTGTATCAGTTTGTGCTGTTCAATTTTGGAGGCAATTTTTCAATTGCACTTGCAAAGTATCGCATTGTACTGAATAACTTTGTGGTAGTTGGTTCACGTGAATCATGTTTAGTACAGCATATATTTTACTTCGTCTGATATACAAATAACTCTTGATATACAAATAACTCTTAATATACAAATAACTCTTGATATACAAATTAATTAATATTTTTTTTAATTTAAACCAGGATAAGCTGATTTAGGTAACATTCTGCGCAACTTTGTTTTATATCAGTTCCTTAACAATTGATTTTTGGCCGCTGTTGAGTATAATTGTTGGTAGCCATTGATTCGTTTTTTTCCTTGGCATTTATGCTTTCATATATATGATATAGAGATATTATATGTTGATTAAGCTAATTACTGTGTTTATGCACATTATAACGAGACAAAAGATATTTTTTTTTTTCAACAAGTCGGCCGTCTCCCACCGAGGCAGGGTGACCCAAAAAGAAAGAAAATCCCCAAAAAGAAAATACTTTCATCATCATTCAACACTATCACCACACACATACATAATCACTGTCTTTGCAGAGGAGCTCAGATACGACAGCTGAGAATTGTCCCTCCCAGCTGTCACTATCCCAGACCCCTCCTTTAAAGTGCAGGCATTGTACTTCCCATTTCCAGGACTCAAGTCCAACTAAAAGATAATTACAAGGCATAAAATTATTATTATTATTATTATTATTATTATTATTATTATTATTAGAGACGAGTTATTAGAATTCTTTATTTCCATATGGTACATTGTTTAAATAAAAATGTATATTTAATATTACACATGAAAAGCCTGTTGGTTATGAACAACATTTCAAATGATGGCAGGAAAATATCCGCCAGTGCAATTAAAAACATGCGCATGAAGAGTCATGGAAGCTGTGACTCGAGGTTTGTGCAGGCAGTGAGGAAACAAGTTATGCCAATAACTGTGAGATGTGGTGCTCAGGTGCACAGCAGAATGCATTAACCGGAGGGGAAACAAGTGGAGTAATGGAGTGAGCAACCACTCCATTACTGACTCGCTGCAGCAGAATCCCACACTTTTTACACTTCACCGAATTTATGGAAGAAACGTCACAGTCGACAAGATGCTTTCACGACTGTCATCTTCAGAAAATTGACAAGAACGTTTCAAGTATTGGTTGACGGCTAACACAAACGTCTTTCTAATGTTAAGTCTCCAAACTGTGGATCATTTGTGAATTATTCCAGTCATCTTCTGGCTTTATAAACGAAACTGGAAACAGACCAGAGCTCCAGGCTCATACCTGATCAGTCTGGCAAATGTAATACCTATTTTCAAAGCAGGAGACAGGTCTTTAGCTTCGAACTATAGACCAATAAGCCTAACCTTCATAGTGGGAAAATTTATGGAATCAATAATAGCCGAGGCAATTCGTAGCCATCTTGAAAAGCATAAATTAATCAATGAATCTCAGCACGGTTTTACAAAAGGGCGTTCCTGCCTTACAAATTTAATAACTTTTTTCACTAAGGTATTTGAGGAGGTAGATCATGGTAATGAATATGATGTTGTGTATATGGACTTCAGTAAGGCTTTTGATAGAGTCCCACATCAGAGACTATTGAGGAAAATTAAGGCACACGGAATAGGAGGAGAAATTTTTTCCTGGATAGAGGCATGGTTGACAAATAGGCAGCAGAGAGTTTGCATAAATGGGGAGAAATCAGAGTGGGGAAGTGTCACAAGCGGTGTTCCACAGGGGTCAGTATTGGGCCCCTTGTTGTTCACAATCTACATAAACGACATAGATGAGGGAATAAATAGCGACATAAGCAAGTTTGCCGATGACACCAAAATAGGCCGTCCAATTCATTCAAATGAGGACATTAGAGCACTCCAGGAAGATTTGAATAGACTGATGCATTGGTCGGAGAAGTGGCAGATGCAGTTTAATATAGATAAATGCAAAGTTCTAAATATTGGACAGGACAATAACCATGCCACATATAAACTAAATAATGTAGATCTTAATACTACTGATTGCGAAAAGGATTTAGGAGTTCTGGTTAGCAGTAATCTAAAACCAAGACAGCAGTGCATAAGTGTTCGCAATAAAGCGAACAGAATCCTTGGCTTCATATCAAGAAGCATAAATAATAGGAGTCCTCAGGTTGTTCTTCAACTCTATATATCCTTGGTTAGGCCTCATCTAGATTATGCTGCACAGTTTTGGTCACCGTATTACAGAATGGATATAAATGCTCTGGAAAACGTACAAAGGAGGATGACTAAGTTGATTCCATGTATCAGAAATCTTCCCTATGAGGATAGACTTAGGGCCCTGAATCTGCACTCTCTAGAAAGACGTAGAATTAGGGGGGATATGATTGAGGTGTATAAATGGAAAACAGGAATAAATAAAGGTGATGTAAATAGCGTGCTAAAAATATCTAGTATTGACAGGACTCGCAGCAATGGCTTTAAGTTGGATAAATTCAGATTCAGGAAGGATATAGGAAAGCATTGGTTTGGTAATAGAGTTGTCGATGAGTGGAACAAACTCCCGAGTACAGTTATAGAGGCTAAAACGTTGTATAGTTTTAAAAATAGGCTAGATAAATATATGAGTGGGTGCGGGTGTGTGTGAGTTGGACCTGACTAGTTTGTGCTACTAGGTCAGATGCCGTGCTCCTTCCTTAAGTGGATGTAACCTGACCTGGCTGGGTCGGGGCATTGGCTTAAGCCGGTGGGAGACTTGGACCTGCCTCGCATGGGCCAGTAGGCCTGCTGCAGTGTTCCTTCTTTCTTATGTTCTTATGTTCTTACAAGACAGGGGTACTTACGTGCCCCTTAGCGTGCCCCTTAAGTTTCCCTCTTGAATACAGGATCTGTTGATAATTTTCCTTGTATAAAGAGCGTAAAAAGTCTTGATCTCTTTACACTCTTATAATTGATGTCTGGGTTCCTATTTAAGACTGGCAATATGGCAAAACATTATCTCTAGTGGAAAACTGGTACCTGATCATTATTAAACGAGTAAAAATGGGAAAATGTTGCAAAATATCAAAGCTTTTTCAGTGTACTTCTACGCCTGCTTTTGATAAATTAGACACTTGTGCAACATTTGGGAATCTTTATTCTGGAAACGTTTCGCCACGCAGTGGCTTCTTCAGTCCAGTGCAAGGAAAGGTGGAAGATAAGGAGTTTGAGGTAATCAGTCCCTCAGCTGAGAGTCTGTGTTCAGTCCATCAATGTTGTGGGTTTTGTAAACTATTTATACTCATGGCTATTATTCTTGTGAGTACAGTACTTTGATCGTGTGTAAGTAGCACAGTCTGGCTGATCAAGGATGATTTATACATGTATTAGCTTCTCAAGTTAACTCTTCACGTAGTTGGTAGTCGTCTTGTAATTATAAGGAGGGTATTGAGGTGCTTGGACCTCTGGTGCTGCTTCAGCTGTTACACATCAGTTTTTCAGTGGAGATTTTTATACCACCTGCCTCGCCTCCCTCTCTCGAAATTAATTTCAATGTTTCCCTGGTATTTTCTTGGTGATATATGTATTTTTTTTCGTCTTTGTTCCGAGGATCGCAGGTTGATAGGTTTTTGGAGTTTCTGTTTGAGACATTTGACTTAATCCTAGCAGACGTTATCTACATATTCTCCAAATTACAGTTTCGTCAGTCTTAAATGAGGTTATTATTGTTCAACATTACTTCGGTCAAGTATTCACAAGTGTATTAAAAGAGTAGTTGGTGTTTTGCTTGTTAGGAAGCAGAAGAACTACCTTCTGACACAGACCTTTATCAGATGAAGACCCGTTGAGTAGATAAGAATCCACTAGTCTCCCCAGCTAATCTTACACCCCATTTAAAAAAAATCATCACATAGTAACGATCTCTGATACAATTAATTTTATGTTTGTTAAGCCAGACTGTGGAGTTGAAACTAAATTAACTTAGGTATTAGACGGGTTAAGTCTGCCAAAAAATCCGATTTTACACAGTGATCTATTATTGCAGTCAATTTTTGAATACGGAAACAAGTCTTTTTTTTATTTGTAATAGTGAATTTCCTCTCATTAAGGTTAATATCGCGGAGGACGCTGCCCGCAGTACTTCTCATTTGTAGATAAAAAAACAGAATAGGTGATTAGATGCAAACAACACACAGGCAGGTGATGCAACACAAACACTGAACACTGGTCACCACCAGCATAACTCTGCTCTTGTAACTACAAACACTGAACACTGGTCACCACCAACATAACTCTGCTCTTGTAACTACAAACACTGAACACTGGTCACCACCAGCATAACTCTGCTCTTGTAACTACAAACACTGAACACTGGTCACCACCAACATAACTCTGCTCTTGTAACTACAAACACTGAACACTGGTCACCACCAGCATAACTCTGCTCTTGTAACTACAAACACTGAACACTGGTCACCACCAACATAACTCTGCTCTTGTAACTACAAACACTGAACACTGGTCACCACCAACATAACTCTGCTCTTGTAACTACAAACACTGAACACTGGTCACCACCAACATAACTCTGCTCTTGTAAATACAAACACTGACACTGTCACCACCAACATAACTCTGCTCTTGTAACTACAAACACTGAACACTGGTCACCACCAACATAACTCTGCTCTTGTAACTCAAACACTGACACTGGTCACCACCAGCATAACTCTGCTCTTGTAACTACAAACACTGGACACTGGCACCACCAACATATCTGCTCTTGTAACTACAAACACTGAACACTGGTCACCACCCCCCCCCCCCCCCCCCCCCCCCCCCCCCCCCCCCCCCCCCCCTGTCTCAACACTGAACACTGCACCACACTACCTGCCTTTACTCAAACCTGAACACTGACCACCAACACCTCTTAACTACAAACACTGAACACTGTCACCACCACATAACTCTCTCTTACACAACACTGACACCACATACTCTTCTTGTAATAAACTGACACTGTCCACCAACTAATCTGTCTTGTAACTACAAACATGACACTGACCACCAACATAACCTGTCTTTAATCAACACTGAACACTGTCACCAACATACTCTCTGTAATCAACACTGAACACTTCACCAACATAACTCTGCTCTGTAACTACAAACACTGAACACTGGTACCACCAACATAACTCTGCTCTGTAACTACAAACACTGAACACTACCACACTAACTTGCTCTTGAACTACAAACACTGAACACTACCAACATAATCTGCTCTGTAACTACAAACACTGAACTGTCACCACATAACCTGCTCTTGTAACTCAACCTGAACACTGTCACCACCAACAACTCTGCTCGTAACTACAAACACTGAACACTGTCAACCAACTACTCTGCCTGCACCATGACATGTCACCACCAACATAATCTGCTCTGTAACTACAAACACTGAACACTGTCAACCACATAACTCTGCTGTAATACAAACACGACACTGTCACCACATAACTCTGTTTGTAACTAAAACCTGACACTGTCACCACCAACAACTCTGCTCTGTAACTCAAACACTGAACACTGTCCACCAACACTCTGTCTTGTAACTAATGAACATGTACCACCAACACTGCTTGTAACTACAAACACTGAACACTGGCCCACCAACATAACTCTGTCTTGTAACTACAAACACTGAACACCTACCAACATAACCTGCTCTGTAACTACAAACACTGAACACTGGTCACCACCAACATAATCTGCTCTTAACTACAAACACTGAACACTGTACACCACCAACATAACTCTGTCTTGTAATACAAACACTGAACACTGGTCACCACCAACATAACCTGCTCTTGAACTACAAACTGAACACTGTCACCAACATAACTCTGCTCTGTAACTACAAACACTGAACACTGTCACCACCAACATAACTCTGTCTGTAACTACAAACACTGAACACTGTACACCACCAACATACCTGTCTACACAAACACTGAACACTGGTCACCACAACTCTGCCTGTACACAACATGAACACTCACACAACATAACTCTTGTAACTACAAACCTGCACTGTCCCACCAACATAACCTGTCTGAACTACAAACACTGCACTGTAACCACCAACATAACTTGTCTTGTAACTCAACCTGCACTGACACCACAACATAACTCTCTCTTGTCTAAAACACTGACACTGTCACCACCACATACTCTGCTCTTGTAACTACAAACACTGAACACTGTCACCACCACAAACTCTGCTCTTGTAACTACAAACACTGAACACTGTCACACCAACATAACTCTGCTCTTGACTACAAACACTGAACACTGTCACCACCAACATAACTCTGCTCTGTAACTACAAACACTGAACACTGGTCACACCAACATAACTCTGCTCTGTACTACAAACACTGAACACTGGTCACCACCAACATAACTCTGCTCTTGTAACTACAAACACTGAACACTGTCACACCACATAACTCTGCTCTTGTAACTACAAACACTGAACACTGGTCACCACCAACATAACTCTGCTCTTGTAATACAAACACTGAACACTGGTCACCACCACAAACTCTGCTCTTGTAACTCAACACTGAACACTGGTCACCACCAACATAACTCTGCTCTTGTAACTACAAACACTGAACACTGGTCACCACAACATAACTCTGCTCTTGTAACTACAAACACTAAACACTGGTCACCACCAACATAACTCTGCTCTTGTAACACAAACACTGAACACTGTACACCACCAACATAACTCTGCTCTTGTAACTACAAACACTGAACACTGTACACACCAACATAACTCTGCTCTTGTAACTACAAACACTGAACACTGGTCACACCAGCATAACTCTGCTCTTCTACATGCACAAACACTGAACACTACCAACATAACTCTGCTCTTGTAACTACAAACACTGAACACTGGTAACACCACATAACTGTCTCTTGTAACTACAAACACTGAACACTGTACACCACCAACAACTACTGCTCTTGTAACTACAAACACTGAACACTGGTCACCACCAACATAACTCTGCTCTTGTAACTACAAACACTGAACACTGGTCACCACCAACATAACTCTGCTCTTGTAACTACAAACACTGAACACTGTACACCACCAACATAACTCTGCTCTTGTAACTACAAACACTGAACACTGTACACCACCAACATAACTCTGCTCTTGTAACTACAAACACTGAACACTGGTCACCACCAACATAACTCTGCTCTTGTAACTACAAACACTGAACACTGGTCACCACCAACATAACTCTGCTCTTGTAACTACAAACACTGAACACTGGTCACCACCAGCATAACTCTGCTCTTGTAACTACAAACACTGAACACTGGTCACCACCAACATAACTCTGCTCTTGTAACTACAAACACTGAACATTGTACACCACCAACATAACTCTGCTCTTGTAACTACAAACACTGGACACTGGTCACCACCAGCATAACTCTGCTCTTGTAACTACAAACACTGAACACTGGTCACCACCAGCATAACTCTGCTCTTGTAACTACAAACACTGAACACTGTACACCACCAACATAACTCTGCTCTTGTAACTACAAACACTGAACACTGGTCACCACCAACATAACTCTGCTCTTGTAACTACAAACACTGAACACTGGTCACCACCAACATAACTCTGCTCTTGTAACTACAAACACTGAACACTGGACACCACCAACATAACTCTGCTCTTGTAACTACAAACACTGAACACTGGTCACCACCAACATAACTCTGCTCTTGTAACTACAAACACTGAACACTGGTCACCACCAACATAACTCTGCTCTTGTAACTACAAACACTGAACACTGGTCACCACCAGCATAACTCTGCTCTTGTAACTACAAACACTGAAGATATGCCAATGTAAATACAGCTCTTGTGTTGTAACTACGAAGAGTTAATCACACACATTTAGTTATGCACATAATACATGACAATTGTATTATAACAAATGTGTAGTCATTATATTATGGTTGAGGCTGGAGTTGTCTTATTCTGCTGCAGGACTCCTGAAATATGGACAAAAGCTTGGAGCTCCGGCTTTCATTTTGTTGTCGGACTAAGTTAACATTTGTATGGTAGAAGCCGGAGAGGACGGTGGCGCTGAAAGGCGAGAGAGGAGAAAGGGGAAGATAAATAAGAGACGAGTAAAAGGGGAGAAAGAACGAGTGGGAAGAATTTTATTTCAGTTATTTAATTCAATTCAGTTTTTAGGGAGATAAATTGAGATAGGAGACCGGGATAGATCCCTCGGTCGCCTTTGTAGGATCAAACTTTTGTAGTGTATTTTTCTCTTGGTTTTTAAGACCCTTTGTTGTTGTCAGGAGCATACTTGATGAGGACCTCACGTCAGTTCTTGATCACTGTGGTGCCTTTGTTGATACACATGCTGTTACCACACACATCAGAGGCATAATAATGACAAGTTTCTTCAGATGACGGAGTTTTATACTGAAGAAGCCAGTGGAAGAAGCAGATACAGCAGTCCAGGTCACATGTGACCTGGACTTCAGCTGCTACATCTTATCACTTCTTACATTACATCCGGTATAAAATGCTCCGTTCTCATTTTTCCATGTTAATTAAAGATACCCAGGTATTATACATGTCTTAAGATGCCCAGGTATTATACATGTCTTAAGATGCCCAGGTATTATACATGTCTTAAGATGCCCAGGTATTATACATGTCTTAAGATATCCAGGTATTATACATGTCTTAAGATGCCCAGGTATTATACATGTCTTAAGATACCCAGGTATTATACATGTCTTAAGATGCCCAGGTATTATACATGTCTTAAGATACCCAGGTATTATATGTCTTAAGATGCCCAGGTATTATACATGTCTTAGTCATCAACCAGAGGCCTGGTAGGGAACCAGGCCGCTAGAGTGATCCAAGGAAGCGACTACCAGTAATACCTGGAAGTGGGTCACTGGTAAACTATGGGTAATTCATGAAGAAATATGTAGGAGGTAAGGGAGAGTAAGTGGGTAGTGTTAAGAGTGATAGTCAGCAACGCCAGATGTGTGTGTGTATTCACCTATTTGTGGTTGCAGGGGTCGATTCATAGTTCCTGGCCCCACCTGTTCGTTGGTCGCTGCTAGGTCCACTCTCTCCCTGTTCCATGAGGCTTTATTTTGTTTTGTGGGGGGTGAGGGGGCTGTGAATACGGCACCCTTAAATCATAGTGTCACTCAGACGCTCACCCTGACAATGAAGGTATTACCCGGCACCCTTCAATGTGATGGACACTTTCACCCCTACATCTCCCCTCATACACCCCCTCCCTCCCCCCTCATACACCCCCTCCCCCCCTCATACACCCCCTCCCTCCCCCTCATACACCCCTCCCTCCCCTCATACACCCCTCCCTCCCCCTCATACTCCCCTCCCTCTCCCATTACCTTCCCCTCATACACCCCTCCCTCCCCCTCATACACCCCCTCCCTCCCCTCATACTCCCCTCCCTCTCCCATTACCTTCCCCACCACTAGCCAAATGAGAATAACTTTGTAACTGTCAGAAAGAATAGCAGTACATTGCTGATTTATCCAATTTTGTTAATAAAGAATAACTTGGGGCAGTGATCCCAAAGCGCTGGACTGATTTTCACTTGATGCTGGTGAAGGGGTCTTCATCCAAGGAATGGGAACTATCTTGTTTTTGGACCAAACCTCGTTGTCTTTCATTCCCTGGTTATTGTATAGCCCCGGGCTTAGCACTTCCCTGTGAATATAATAACTACGTATACCATACACCAAGCCCACTCTACCTGCAAGCACGCTAATGGTGCAGAGTACAGCATACGTTTTACTGCACTTTATATAATATATATATATATATATATATATATATATATATATATATATATATATATATATATATATATATATATATATATAGGTCGTAATTTGTTTACCTGGAGTCGCTTCCGGGGGTCACCTTCCCTGCGGTCCGCTCTCAGACTAGGCCTCCTGTTGCTGGCCTGATCGATCTAACTGTTAGTGCCCTCCTTCCGCAGTCCAACATATGTGCCACAACCCGGCTGATCAGGAACTGTTTTGAGGAATCTGTCGAGAAATTAAAAAAAAAATCACTGACGGCCCAGTGTTGCCATTACTACCCGCTCCAGTGTTGCCAATACTACCCGCTCCGTGCAGCTGGCTTACCGATCATGTCCATAAAAAAATAACATAAGATGTAATACATGTTTTTCTCCCCATATAAAAAAGCAAAGGATCAACACAGCTGTTTCTTAGGAATTGAGTTATGACTTGCCTTGTTTATAAGGACCTGCCTTGTTTTATAAGAACCTGCCTTGTTTTATAAGAACCTGCCTTGTTTTATAAGAACCTGCCTTGTTTTATAAGAACCTGCCTTGTTTATAAGGACCTGCCTTGTTTTATAAGAACCTGCCTTGTTTTATAAGAACCTGCCTTGTTTTATAAGAACCTGCCTTGTTTTATAAGAACCTGCCTTGTTTTATAAGGACTTGCCTTGTTTGTGCTAGTAGGCCTGCTGCAGTGTTCCTCCATTCTTTTGTTCTTAAAAGTTATATTAGCTTGTGAAGATAGTGTTAAACGCGATATCTGCTCACGGGAAGCTGAATACTCGGCTCTTGTTTACTGTGACCCACGTAGTGTGGTTCTTATTTACTGTGACCCACGTAGTGTGGATCTTGTTTACTGTTACCAGTCAAACTTCCCTGGAAGTCTCTCCTCGCCTCGATCCCGCAGAAGTAAACAACTCTTGAAAATGCGGCCATGTAATCTCAAGGTAAGTCTTCCCAAACAGCTGAACTGCAAGGAGGACTTGCGGCAGCCCGCTTAATCCGCAGGTACGTGAGCTACGTAATTATGTTTGGAGAGTCAGCTCACGAATGTAAGCGGATAAAAGTTGAAAGTCATATACGGACTTCATGTAAATTTACAGCAACAGCGTGCTAATGACAGCGAGAGAAAGCAGTCAAGGATGAGGTTAGTGTCAACTGTGTACTGTGTGTAAACATTGCTGCCTTAAATGGCAAGAATTTTCTGGAAGTAGTGAAATATTAAGTGTATTATCGATGTCAGTGTCAGCAAGTGACGAAGTCAGTGTCAGCAAGTGCTCAAGTCAGTGCTAACAAGTGTCGGTCAGTGCCAGCAAGTGACGAAATCAGTGCTAGCAAGTGTCGGTCAGTGCCAGCAAGTGACGAAATCAGTGCTAGCAAGTGTCGGTCAGTGCCAGCAAGTGACGAAATCAGTGCTAGCAAGTGTCGGTCAGTGCCAGCAAATGAAAGTTTTAAAGAAACCCATTTAGACTATAGCCACTCGAGGAACCATATATTCCTTAAAGGGGGGTAGGTAGTGCCTAGTGACTGGCGGTGAAGGCCTTTTGATATAAAGAATTGTAGCTATCATCCTCTTCCCCGGATCTAACCTCATTATTTATCTGCCAAGAACTGCATGATCCTTACAGGTTTTATGCTTCACATGACTAAAAGGAGCACAGAGAACGGATGTGAATCAAGTAATAAATTATATTGGAATCAGTGGCGTGGTGATTGCCTCTTATCATGTAGGTGCCTCCATCCACTTATAAATTGTTTCAGCAGTGGATTAAAGTTGGATACTTTCAGATTTTTAGGGTATATAGGAAAGTACTAGTTTGGCAGTAGCGATGTAGAGGGGTGGAACAACTGCCATGTAGCCAGTGATATGACCTCGATGACTCCCTGACCTGACGCTTGTGCAACATTGGGGTATCTTTATTGTTGACACGTTTCGCCTACACAGGCTTCTCCAGTCAGTTGCAGAGGCAGCAGATGTAGTAGTGAAATGAAGATGGTGTAATCAGTCCATCAACCATCAATGAAGATGTAATCAGTCCATTAACCAAGGTTGATGGACTGATTACACCATCTTCATTTCACTACTACACCTGCTGCCTCTGTATTTGACAGAAGAAGCCTACTGTGTAGGCGAAACGTTTCAACAATAAAGATACCCAAGTGTTGCACATGTGTCTTAATCATCAACATGTGTTGGGGTTTTATACAATTTTCAACACGAGTCCCTGACCTACCGAACCCCTCACTATAGGACGCTGGTGCACACTGTGATGACTGTCATCCATCCCACGCCAGGGATGGTGGGGTCACCCCACGCCAGGGATGGTGGGGTCACCCCACGCCAGGGATGGTGGGGTCACCCCACGCCAGGGATGGTGGGGTCACAAATACGTACACACACCGATTCTTCTTTGGGAGTCATTGACGGGTTGAGATTAAGAGCCGAGTCATATAAGAACATAAGAATGGAGGAACTTTGCAGAAGGCCTACTGGCCCATGCAAGGTAGGTCCTTATCAAAACCATCCCTTCTTCAAACTACCCAAGAATTTACTCCCATACCCACGACACCAAACATACCCAGCCCTTCCCACTCGTATATTTGCCCAGTCTCTTTTTAAAGCTACATGATCCTGACGAATTTATGACAATGCTTCTCGGTTTCCTTGTTTTTATAGTTTTTCAGTTTACTTGTTCTTATTGCAATATGCAATAGTAGCCACGGGGGATGGAAATCTTCAGATCAAGATCTTTCACACGTCTCCGTGTGTCATCAGGAGCGTTGAAAGAGTAACAACAGATAGAATGAGAGGAAGTTTTCTCAGAGAAAGGTAGTGTGGTGATGCCAGCCAGTTCCCCTCAGAAAATGTAATATATATATATATATATATATATATATATATATATATATATATATATATATATATATATATATATATATTTTCGGAAATACTTTTCGTTTTTTATAGTAACACTTATTTTGGAAAAATTATGTTAACAGATGTTCATGCCTAAAAAATTTAGAAGTAGAAAATTTCCCAGGTAAATGAATGATGTTGGTTATGAGTGGAGCCCCTGAGGTGTGGAGCCCCTGAGTTGCGGAGCCCCTGAGGTGTGGTGCCAGAGTGTGTGTGGCTGACCAGGTTCACCACACTGCTAGTTGCCAGTTGTAACTTAGTGCCTCCTGAAGGCATTCTTTACCTGTGTTCCCTGTCACTTTAAGATGCGTAACATACTAACAGTACGAAGACCCCCTCTTGAAGTGGGTCTTCGTACTGTTAGTGCTGGTTAATAAGACATGTGTGCAACACCTGGGTATCTATGGAGCTGAACACTTCAAGGCTGAGGGACTGACCACCCCAGAAATTACTGCTACAAGGCTTCCGCTCTACTGCTTCCGCTGTCGACAATATTTGTCACCTGTGTATTCGACTGAAGAAGCCTACAAAGTAGGCTGAACGTTTCGACAATAAGACTACCCAACTGTTGAACGTGCGTTTTACTCATCTGTTTGTCGGTATACAAGAATAGATGAGCACTGTAACATACGCACTGGCCCATGCTAGGCGCGTCCATTACCTCATACCCATGAATGAAAATTTAGACACAGGTGCAAACATCTGGGTATCTTTATTGTAGACGTTTCGCCATCCAGTGGCTTTATCAATACAAGGACATAATATGAAGACTGTAGAACTATATACAAAAGACGAGGTAATCAGTCTGTCAGCCAAGGCTGACAGACCGAGATGTAGAGCACCTCACTCTAGCACCTATATATCCCCCCCCCCGTGTCTGTATTGTTTGTAACGTCTTGACAAAGCTCCTGGAGAGCGAAACGTTGCCACAGTAAAATGTCTCATTAGTTGCACTTGTGTCCTTTTACCTAACATATTGTGGGTAATTTTACCAACATTATTACAACAGCAATAATAATAATAATAATTATTCAGTGTGAGAGAACTTCCCATGACGTCTGCTAAAGAAGGAAGTTTTGCTTCATCTTCTTGGCTTGGCGGAAATGATGCAATTTAGAGTATGTGTTGCAAGTGTTAATGTTATGATTGTGGTTGTGACCAAGATAGTATACTGCCGCTTATGTCAACACTGATCATACTTCGTCGCGCTAAACTCTTACACTTGGCTTATTTTTGTACATATTTTATATTGAATCATTTTCATTTGTTAAGGGTCCTGGAGATCATCGCCGCCTAGAGGCCCGGTCCCAGGCCAGGCTTTCATCGCCCCGAGGCCCGGTCCCAGGCCAGGCTTTCATCGCCCCGAGGCCCGGTCCCAGACCAGGCTTTCATCGCCCCGAGGCCCGGTCCCAGACCAGGCTTTCATCGCCCCGAGGCCCGGTCCCAGACCAGGCTTTCATCGCCCCGAGGCCCGGTCCCAGGCCAGGCTTTCATCGCCCCGAGGCCCGGTCCCAGGCCAGGCTTTCATTGCCCCGAGGCCCGGTCCCAGACCAGGCTTTCATCGCCCCGAGGCCCGGTCCCAGACCAGGCTTTCTAAATTAAAGGAAAATCTTACAGGAGTAAAGACTGTTAAGAAACCTCAAGAAAGTAAAGATAACGTGTGCCATGTGGCCACATGGCAGCAATAGCCTGGTTGAGCAGGCTGTTAGCTAGGGAGTTTGGCCTCAGGCTAGAGTACCAGAGCAGTAAAACTTTTGAAACTGACGACAGGTAAGGTAAATGTTATATAATGTCTTGTATATGATTGTGAGAACTTTCAAAACCAGGGCTGCCACACCAGTGTTGGTATGATGCTTCTCTAGCTTCACCTGCTGTCTCCTGGTGCCACACCAGTGTTGGTATGATGCTTCTCTAGCTTCACCTGCTGTCTCCTGGTGCCACACCAGTGTTGGTATGATGCTTCTCTAGCTTCACCTGCTGTCTCCTGGTGCCACACCAGTGTTGGTATGATGCTTCTCTAGCTTCACCTGCTGTCTCCTGGTGCCACACCAGTGTTGGTATGATGCTTCTCTAGCTTCACCTGCTGTCTCCTGGTGCCACACCAGTGTTGGTATGATGCTTCTCTAGCTTCACCTGCTGTCTCCTGGTGCCACACCAGTGTTGGTATGATGCTTCTCTAGCTTCACCTGCTGTCTCCTGGTGCCACACCAGTGTTGGTATGATGCTTCTCTAGCTTCACCTGCTGTCTCCTGGTGCCACACCAGTGTTGATATGATGCTTCTCTAGCTTCACCTGCTGTCTCCTGGTGCCACACCAGTGTTGGTATGATGCTTCTCTAGCTTCACCTGCTGTCTCCTGGTGCCACACCAGTGTTGGTATGATGCTTCTCTAGCTTCACCTGCTGTCTCCTGGTGCCACACCAGTGTTGGTATGATACTTCTCTAGCTTCACCTGCTGTCTCCTGGTGCCACACCAGTGTTGGTATGATGCTTCTCTAGCTTCACCTGCTGTCTCCTGGTGCCACACCAGTGTTGGTATGATGCTTCTCTAGCTTCACCTGCTGTCTCCTGGTGCTACACCAGTGTTGGTATGATACTTCTCTAGCTTCACCTGCTGTCTCCTGGTGCCACACCAGTGTTGGTATGATACTTCTCCAGCTTCACCTGCTGTCTCCTGGTGCCACACCAGTGTTGGTATGATTTACATTATTCAGGTTAGGTTAGATGAGATTAGGTTGGGTTAGATTGTCCATTACAAAATAATTAAAAGGTACCACGAGAGTAATAAGTGCAGCAGTACATAAAGTTGTTTAGAGGGGTAGCAGAACACAGTCAAATAGTCACTTTTCAATCTTCTGTCAAGGTCTTAAATCAATTTATGTTAGGCACAGTGAAATAATGACTGCTTAGGTTGGGGCAGCGCTGTATAACCCTTGTGGGTTTATCGCATAGTTTTAATTGTAATAATTAGGATGGGATGCATGGTCTCTATATGGAACATATTTTGAGGATCTCGTGCACTTAAAACTGAAGTGAAAGGTATGGGAGTCTGAGTCAAGTTAATAGAATAAGGGGACAAGTACAATTACAGAGTATTATTAGTGGCAGGATGGTGACGAGGAACTGTTATATGAACTGTTGTGTTTGTCTGTCAAGCCAATTTTAAAGGCGTAGTTAGGAGCTGTGTTTCTACCCCCTTCCCCCAGAAATAATAATTAAAGCAGAGCACGTAGAGGTTAATAATTGATGCATCCAGATAATAAAAAGTTAGAAGAATGAATAGCAACAACAGAAATAGTGACAGTCAAGTGAATGGCGCTGGTAACGGTCGAGAGAGTAACAGAAATAGCAGCAGCGTAGAGAGAAGTGTTCTAACGGGAGAAATACAATAGTGATGATAGCGGCAACACCGCTAGTAATAGCTGTAACTAGTTGAAACTAGCATTAGCGTCTTAGAAGAAATAGGTCTACATAAATAGCAGACCAAGTGATTATCATCAGTGGCATCGTTAGCAAGGAGAGTGGCACCAGGAACCGTGATGGCATCATTAATGCCAGAAACGATAACAGTGCCTGTAAAAATAGCAGTCTCATCACGAGTGAGTGACATGCGGGACAACAGGTACGGCTCAGGTGTTCCAATCACCAGCAGCAGCATCTGCAGGTGTGGAGGAAGCAGCAGCAACACCTGCAGGAGTGGAGGAAACATTAACACCTGTAGGAGTGGAGGAAACAGTAACACCTGAAGGAGTGGAGGAAGCAGCATCAGCAACACCTACAGGAGTGGAGGAAGTAACATCAGTAGCAACGACAACATAGCAGCCGTAGCGGGAACAGCACTACCAGCTACTTTACATTATTATCAGCAGCAGGATTGGCGGTAGCGTCGGCAGCGGTAGCAGCAGCAATAGTAGAGGCGGTAGCAACAACATTGCTCAATGGCGGCATCGACACCAACTACTTTGAAATAGGAGTACTAGTAGCAACAACAACAATAATACAGCGGAAGTGGCATAATTAACAGCAGCATCTCTAGCATATACCTGTGACCGATTTCTAGATTTTTTTTTTTTTTTTTTTTTACCCTTACAGCTCGGCCTGGGTTAATGCTTTTCTGCTGATTTGCCTGTTCAACCTGACAGTTGCTGTTGGCTCGCTGGCCCATATAGCTATCACAGCTAGGATGATGTGTCAATTGACGGAGGTAGTAATCCAGTTTTCTTTTAAAGACGTTTACAATTGTTCCAGCAATATTTCTGATTTCTGCTGGTAGCAAGTTGAATGGTCCTGGACCACGGATGTTGACAGTGTTCTCTAATTGTGCCCATGGCTCCCCTGTTTTCCACTGGGTCTATTTTATACTATTATCTCTCACTACATATTGTTATGGTTGAGCGTAAAGTATACATGCATATATATCAGGTATCTCTGCTTCATTGTGTATATCCCAAGTACTTTGAGGCGTTCACAATAAATTAAATGCTTTATTGAGTGTATGAGAGTGGTAAGGAATCTCTTGCAACTCTGATATCTCTGGTGTCGTGAACGGAGCCGTCTACACCAAACACTATTCGGAGCGTGAGGACAAATGTTTTCAATAGTGTGACCATTGACGTTGTTTCTTCTTGAATGTTCTCAGTACTAGCAACTGGAATTTGAACAGTATTAGTAGAAGCAGCAATAATACTAGTATTATAAAATGGGCAGTACAAGCGGCGGCAGCAGCAGTACTAGCAGAAGCAACAGCAGCAGAACCACCACCATTAGTGGGAGTGGTGGAGTGCGGGTGGGTGGGCGCGCGTCGCCTGGGAGACCAGCACCCCCCAACGTCCCATAGTGGCCTCCCTCGTGAAGTGTTCAATACCCGGTGTGCTGGTGGTAGGGAGTGGAGAGCCTCCTGCTCCCATCCTCTTCCTCATTGTTATCATCATTGCTATCATCATTGCTATCATCATCATCTTTGCCACTAATATCATTTTCGTCATACTCTCATTCAGTTTTCATTAATACTGCCACCTCCGTCGGCATCACTGCTACCAGCTCTCTTGCACACATTTTCTTACATGATATACACCGAGAGGTGTATATAATTGTGTATGAATTCTGAAGTTTTAGTTTAGCCCTGTTTTAGGGTTAAATACCCTTGACCAGTGTACAGATGAAATGCATCATATATATATATATATATATATATATATATATATATATATATATATATATATATATATATATATATATATATGAGAGAGAGAGAGAATTTTGTAGTCGATAGACTTTAAATCTAATGAGCCAACCAACCCTTTCTACAAACTAATCTTATCCCATGAGCACCTCTATCAAATTTCTTAGTGTGTGTGCGAGGCTAATGTCCTTACTTGATGGTGATAATTCTCTGGGTTGGCCTCTTTATGGGCGGCAGCAGGAGGCAGATAATGTGGTTCATCTTCCCTGTCCTTGTATTAAAACACTGCACATTTATCCCGTGTTATGGTATCTTCCATGCAGAACCTTGGGCTTACTATGAGTGGATACCAGATCAGACACTTCAGGAATTTCATTAGAAAATGTTTAGGTTCTGGATCCTTGTTCACTCCTAGGAGTGAACAAGGTCCCAGGTCCTTAACGTTTCCTAATAAAATGTCCTGATCACTTGCTCACGTTTCCCTTTTGCTCAACTTGTTGGTATTACATACCTGGCTCTTACCATGCGTGGTTATTCTTGCATGGCTGTGTGGATGTGTACGATCGTACTTGTCTAGCTGTGCTGTTGTGTGCACTGGACATGTATAACTGAGCGTGTGTACTACTGTACTCTCCAATGTATGCTCAATGGTTGTGTTTGCACGGGTGTATTCATAGCTCCTGGCACCGCGTCTCACACTATGTTCACTGGCAATACTGTACTGATTCATGTTTTTCTTTGCCTCATACATACTTTTAAAACTGTGAATGGGGTTTACCTACATCACTTTCTCATCAAACTCATTCTACTTCCCCATCACCCAAACCCCAAAGAGGCATTTCCCAACGTCCCAATGATCTATCTGCGTTTTTAGCTCTCATGTCTCCTTATCCCTGGTTTTCTCATTTCAAACGGCTTTTCCCTGTCTACCATGTCCATCCCGTTTAGTATTTTATACAACGTAATCTTGCCTTCCAACGTTGTTTCTTTCAAGGTCATGAAGTTCACTTCCTTTTGTAAGGTAGCAAGTCAGCACCTCTTTCTGCTCTGCTGCTTTACAGTATCATGTAGCAGGCCAGCAAGAGGCGCAGTTACAACACACTTGTTTCTCTTCACACAGTACATGTCCTTCGATTCAGGGAGGAACGTAGTTTCAAATCTCTGGACTTTTGGTATCAGTTGAGCATGCCTAATCAGGAGGGAGGAATCCATAGCTGTGTTGCATACTCTATGATTGGTCTGGCGTATTTTGCATATGACGTCTTGAAAGATTCTTTTTTAAGAGTCCTCGCTGCTGGCTGGGGTTTGCCAGAATGACATAAGCTGCGTATGGGGCCCTCTGCACCCGTTTATGTCGCTGCATGTTGGCGTATATGTAGGACGGTATGAGGCGTATAATTTAGCAAGTGAGTGAGAGAGAGAGAGAGATAGGACGGCAGGGGAAGGGGGATGGTGGTATCGTCTGCTTTAAACTGCACACGCGGCCGTCGACCCTCTGTGAGTACTACGCCACGCGGCACGCCCCGCCCGGCTCTGTTGCTCACCACCCAGTTCTGTTGCTCAGCTCCTGTTAAAGGTGTGAGATTTGTCATATTATTGATGGCATACATTACCTACAGGTTAATGACTAAGACACATGTGCAACACTTTGGTATCTTTATTGCCATAACGTTTCTCCTGCACAGCGGGCTTCTTCAGTGGAATATAGCGTTGGAGACAGTAGAAGTTCGTTTCGAGGTGGTCAGTCTTTTCACTCTAATGTTATATTCGACTGAAGAAGCCTGCTGCCTAGGCGAAACGTTTAGGTAATAAAGATAGCCGAGTGTTGTACATTTATCTTATCATTGTGCGAGACGATTAAAAGGTGTCCTTTCAAACCTGATTACGCAGTCCGTTTTCATTTTAAAACGTCTGTTGTTGACGTGCTCGAAGTCAGAGTTTAAACGTAAAGTTAATTTAGGTTAGCATAAGCCTATAAAAATATATTTAATATAACTACAGACAAGCAAATAAGAAACACACACCGGTTTATGTCTGGCAACAAGGTGGACCGGGAAACACATTTCTGTACGTCTGGCAACAAGGTGGACCAGGAAACACACACCCCTGTACGTCTGGCAACAAGGTGAATCAGGAAACACACTTCTGTACGTCTGGCACCCCTCAAGGGAGGTTCCTTGATGCTGGTGAGGGGCTCTTGATCTAGGGAATTGGATCTGTGCTCCGATTCCCTGAATTAAGCCTGAATACCTTCCACATCCCCCCCCACAGGCGCTGCATAATCCTACGGGTTTAGCGCTCCCCCTTGATCATAATAATAATAATAATAATAATGTACGTCTGGCAACAAAGTGGACCAGGAAACACACACCCCTGTACGTCTGGCAACAAGGTGAACCAGGAAACACACACCCCTGTACGTCTGGCAACAAGGTGAATCAGGAAACACTTCTGTACGTCTGGCAACAAAGTGGACCAGGAAAAACACAACATACACCCCTGTACGTCTGGCAACAAGGTGAACCAGGAAACACACACCCCTGTACGTCTGACAACAAGGTGAACCAGGAAACACACACCCCTGTACGTCTGGCAACAAGGTGAACCAGGAAACATACACCCCTGTACGTCTGGCAACAAGGTGAACCAGGAAACACACACCCCTGTACATCTGACAACAAGGTGGATCAGGAAACACACACCCCTGTACGTCTGGCAACAAGGTGAACCAGGAAACACACACCCCTGTACGTCTGACAACAAGGTGGACAAGGAAACACACACCCCTGTACGTCTGGCAACAAGGTGAACTAGGAAAAACACACCCCTGTACGTCTGGCAACAAGGTGAACCAGGAAACACACACCCCTGTACGTCTGACAACAAGGTGGACCAGGAAACACACACCCCTGTACGTCTGGCAACAAGGTGAACCAGGAAACACACACCCCTCTACGTCTGGCAACAAGGTGAACCAGGAAACACACACCCCTCTACGTCTGGCAACAAGGTGAACCAGGAAACACACCCCTGTACGTCTGGCAACAGGGTGGACCAGGAAACACACACCCCTGTACGTTTGGCAACAAGGTGGACCAAGAAGCACACACCGCTGAACATCTGGCAGCGAAGTAGCTTATGAAAAAACACACCACTGTACGTCTGCCCACGAGGTGCCCCCAGGAAAAATAGGATGCATTCATTAGTTCATTACCTCCAATTCTACAGGTACTATGATCCCTACCGGTTTAGCGCTACCTAGTGTATAGAGTTAATAAAAAGTCGAGGCTTACAGTTTGTATTAAGTCATGTATAAAAGTGTTAATCCCGTGGGAAACACTTTTAGAATTAAAATTAAGAGCATAATAATCACTCAGTTGAGTAAATTATTGTTTAAGTGAATATTGATTATAAATTACTAAACTGAAAAGTTGAAATCAACGAATTGGGGCTTGATTAAGAATTGACTGTGTTAAATTTGAGCTTCATAACTTAACCCTGGGTGTTATCTTTGTTGTGGTGTTAGTGTTAGCAGGTAACACTTGTGTGTTCCTTCAGTTTAATAACTCATGTCAGACTACATATTCTTCATGCACTTGACTTTAAATAGGGCACATTTTTAGGCGAGAATTGCACGAAGAATGAATGAACATTTGCCTTCACTGAGTTCTCTTTGTTGACCTTCCTTCTCTGTGTTGACCTTCCTTCTCTGTGTTGACCTTCCTTCTCTGTGTTGACCTTTCTTCTTGTGAGTTGCTGTGTATATCCTTGTTAATTGCTGTCCTACCACAGGGAAAAAGATTGAACAGGATGGTGGATTATGATGGATGAAGGTGGGTCATGAATGGAGGGATGTTGGGCCATGAGTGGGATGAAGGTGGGTCTTGCTTGAGGTAAGAGGGAGGAATGATGTATGAACACCGGGGAGAGGGATACCCGTTCTTCATCAAGGTCTTGTGTTTACATAATGGCTCCAGCGCCTGGCTGGTCCCGGAGGCCGCCTCTTCCTCACTGATTAATATAGGGCAGCCAGAGCACCTATCATGGTAAGGTGTTAGGGCAGGGTCCCCGGCTGGCTCATAATCTGGCCGGGATGCTGCCAGCCAACAATTGTTTTCATCTTGCTGCTGGTGGCCAAGGCGGCTCTGGTGGCTTTCATCTGCAATAAAGTCTTTCATTGGCCAGAGTTATTGTGCTTACCTTGGAAGAACCTCAAGGGGGATGATCAATACACAAATTTTAATTAAGAAATAAAAAGTTTAAAGATAAAGAACAAATATTTCGTAAAATTAATTTATTTTTTATTTACAAAAAAATCGGATAAAATGGTTTGGTAAGAAAAAAAAATTCTCTAAATTTGTTTCAAAATTTACTAAAACATTTATCATTATGTTTGCAGAAGATAAAATCTTCAGACTGGTAACTGTACAAAGATGATTTGTTGCCACAGAACATCAATCAAACTTAAAACTACTGGAACTTTTCAAAGACTTGAAAAGTATTTTGCAGGACGGAAAAGAGAGATGATGTTATATGTGGAAAATACTGGATGAGTAGAGCCACAAGTACTTACTGGAGTGAGAGATACGAGAGCAAGTGTAGAATAAAGAAGGTGGAAGAAACACGTGTTATTATCACAGGGATAAGAAGAAACACGTGTTATTATCACAGGGATAAGAAGAAACACGTGTTATTATCACAGGGATAAGAAGAAACACGTGTTATTATCACAGGGATAAGAAGAAACACGTGTTATTATCAGAGGGATAAGAAGAAACACGTGTTATTATCACAGGGATAAGAAGAAACACGTGTTATTATCACAGGGATAAGAAGAAACACGTGTTATTATCACAGGGATAAGAAGAAACACGTGTTATTATCACAGGGATAAGAAGAAACACGTGTTATTATCACAGGGATAAGAAGAAACACGTGTTATTATCACGGATAAGAAGAAACACGTGTTATTATTACAGGGATAAGAAGAAACACGTGTTATTATCACAGGGATAAGAAGAAACACGTGTTATTATCACAGGGATAAGAAGAAACACGTGTTATTATCACAGGGATAAGAAGAAACACGTTATTATCACAGGGATAAGAAGAAACACGTGTTATTATCACAGGGATAAGAAGAAACACGTGTTATTATCACAGGGATAAGAAGAAACACGTGTTATTATCACAGGGATAAGAAGAAACACGTGTTATTATCACAGGGATAAGAAGAAACACGTGTTATTATCACAGGGATAAGAAGAAACACGTGTTATTATCACAGGGATAAGAAGAAACACGTGTTATTATCACAGGGATAAGAAGAAACACGTGTTATTATCACAGGGATAAGAAGAAACACGTGTAGTAGTACAAACTG